>LRSR01009363.1:0-38779 GCA_001579985.1 Hypsibius dujardini | reverse complement strand
CCATTACCATCGACAAGGCGAGTGCAGATTTGCTCTCCATTCTTCCATTGCGGCAGAAGGATGGATTTTTCTGTCTACACACCAACGGTTGCCTCAGTTTCCGACATGCCGTGGATCGCAAGCGATACGAAACAGTGCCGCAGTCGGAGTCCACGCGATTGATGAAGCAGTGCAAGCCCTATGGGTTTGTTATTGATCCGGTTGGGGAGGCGAAGTGCTCGATCCTGATGAACGACGGGAGAGTCCTGGTCTGGTCTCTGCACTCCGGGGCTTCTAAATCAGCTGAATCTTCCGCAAAATGTGAGCATTGTTTGTTTGAAATGGAAGCAAAGGAAGTTTTTTCCTAGATGTGTGGTGTTTTTTGTTTTGTATAAGTTGGGATTTTTTGGGGTTTGTTTTCAGCGTTTCGGTTGAATTTGACACATTCCCTGACACCGCTTCCAGCCGCTCCTTTGATTCTTCAAGCGGGACCGCGCCCTTCAAATCCCGACCGGAGCCAATTTTTGGCCGTCGGATCTGGCAAAGGCAATGTCCAACTCTACAATCTGTCTACGAACGATGTGGGCAGAGAGTACTTCATTCAGAACAACGCTGTTCAAGGCTTGAAGTGGATTACAGAAGACCTACTCCTCGTCTTCCACTACCCGAACACGACCACGCCCACTGCCCTTGTCAAGAGCGAGGTTTCCATATTAAACATCATCACGGGAGCGGTTCGTTCGATTCGCAAAAGCCCATCTGATGAGTCGCCAATTCGAACGATCAAGGTTTCTCCAACGAAGGAGCATTTCGTTATCACTTTCAAGAACGGTGTGCCGGAAGTGTGGAGCATCGCCGATGGGCGGAAACTGGTCTGGCATCGAACGAGGGCCGTACCGCAGGCTACAGCAGCTGAGGTCAGTCGTTCGGTTTGTCCGCCTGTCGTTCGGTTTGTTCGCCTGTCGTTCGGTTTGTTCGCCTGTCGGTCTGTTTGTCCGCCTGTCTTCGGTTTGTTCGCCTATCTGTCTGCCTGCCCGTCCCTGCTCAACTCTTTTTGTGTAATGTGTTGCAGTGGGTGCGAGTGGTCGGAACCGATATGGGCGGGGGAGTGACGCGACAGGACCTGATCCTGTTTGTCGATCTGAATGGACTGTTCCAGGCGTACAAGGTGAAGGGGAATATAGTGCATGAAGATAAGACGTCAGTTTTTGCCACGCAGACCACCATCGGTAAGATCCTAAACTTGTTTATTCATTATCGACTGGATAGGGAAAAAGTAGATTCTACTTATTTATTCATTCGATATTCATGTGAAGATTGTCTGAATCCATTTTTTCGTTGCAGGTCACATTACGGCAATGTGTCGGAAGCGGAATAAGATTGTGATGGGCGACGTGGATGGGAGCTTGATCAAGTGGATTCCCAGTGAGAGCATGGCGGAGACGAAAAATCTTAATCGCGGCTGGATTAAAAGCATCAAGTTCTCACCCAAGGAGAGAACGATGTGGGCTGCGGTGCTCTTCAACGACGGTTTGGATGTTTGGGAAATTGAGACGGTATAGAGTGACTCTCAATTAGAATGAACTTTTTACTGTACCTAAAAGCCTCATTCACGTTTTGGTCTATATTCACATGTTGTTGTCGTTTTTCAGATGGAATTGATCAATCAACTCAAGCCAAAACAGTTTAAAGTAACGTCTCTCGACTGGGTGTCCGGAACCCATCTGGCACTTTGTTGCACCGACGGAACAATTCGCATCTTCGATTTTCGGAACTTCCACAGCTGCTCTTCGGCAATAAATCGGGAGGCTTTGTTGGATCGTGTAAGCAGCGCGTATCTACTGTCGCACGAAGCTCTCTGGAAAGCCAAGTCCAGTGTACTCTTGGGCCAGTATTCTGGTATCCTCTCTGACCGCAAAGTAATCGGCGAAGGCATCGCCAATTTCCCGCAGTCTTCCAATCTGGAGCAGATGCCGTTGATTGACCGTTGCCTTGCATCGGCTTTGCTGCTGGGTGATGAGAGTGACTATCACTTCTGGAAGGCTTGTATGAGAGCCATGCCGTGGACCAAAAGTGTTCTTCGAGAAACTGTCAACCATTCTGACTGCAGCTTCCTTTTGAACAAGGAGGCACTCAAGGTGAGACCTTTAAGACTGAGATCAGCGGATATGTTTTTATGCATTGCTTTTATGTTAGGAACTACATTTCGATGTCGCTGACAGCACCTTGAAATGTGCGAGAGGAAGCTTGGGTCGATTGGATTGCCTTCGGCGTTGTGTCCAGGATTTAGTGGCCTTCGGGGAATCCAGTCGTGCAGTTGAATATTTGCTGAATCTGGATTCACATGAGCCGAGATACTACGAAGATTGTCTAAAGTATGTCTTTCTTTCTGTCTTTCTTTCTGTCTGTCTGTCCGTCTGTCTGTCTGTGTGTTTGTCTGTCTGTCTGTCTGTCTGTTTGTCTGTCTGTCTGTCTGTGTGTATTTCTTTAGTCTCTCTTATCGGTAATCTCTAATCTATTGTTCCTTTATAGCTTTCTTAGCCTATTATATGTATCTGCTTTTCGCTCAACTGTCATTCTCACGCTGGTTTTTTAACTTTCAGGGCCGCCCTGCTGACCGCTCTGCAGGGCGCCACCTCGGAAACGGTTCAAAGCACCATTAAACTGGTGGGTTTCCATTATTACTGATCTGCGAAACAGAGATGACCATACAATAGCTAAACAAGCATGCCAATGTCAAACTAATTAGCAGAGGATAGAAATAGGATATCTGATAATTAAAAAAAGTTCATCCAACATTTTTTGGAAAACGTAAAACAACGCTACAGGACCCACGGTCGTCTCTCTCTTTTAGCATTCGGCAATAAGAAAGGAGAAAACAAGCCCACTTTGCTCAGTTGTAACAGACCTTTGGTTTTCTTCCCACAGGTGGCCACCAACCTCATTGCTAGTTCCTCCTTCATAGCAGCCGGTGTGGAACTTTTGTGTTCGATCGGAAAAATCGGCGATGCTTGTCGCTACCTCCAGTCCGCGGGAAACTACGAAGACGCCGCCACTTTAGCGTCTCTCCGGCTGTCTCCGGATGAAATTAAAGACATCTACCTCAGATGGGTGGACTACCTCTGCGCGCCGGAAATCAACCAGCGCTCTTTCGCCCTACTGCTTTCTTTACACTGTGGCTCGCTGGACCGAGCTTTGGAACTGATGGCCACGTCTCGACATTTTGAACGGGCGGCCATCTTCCTGCGACTGTGCGACGAAGGTGGTATTCTGGAGGAAATTAGGGACCGGAACCCTGTGATTTGTGGTAAGCCACTGAGACACTTCGATTTAATGGTAGACAAGACATGAATGTCACCCACCATCCAATGTAGGGAGACAATAGGCAGACAGACAGACNCAGACATAGACATATAGACAGACAGACAGACAGGCAGATAGACAGGCAGACAAACAGACAGACATATAGACAGACAGGCAGGCGGACAGACAGAGGCCGGCAGTCAGGCATTCAGATAGACACCTAAGTCAGGGAAATATATGAGATGCAAAGTACAGGGTGAGATCGGTGTTGCCTTATTGTTTGCAGAAGCTATTTATTTGGAATATGCACGCTACCTCCACGGCGTCGGGCTCAGGCGAGAAGCTCTGGAATTCTGTGACAAGGGTGGCAAAAATGGCCGCCTATTACGTCAAGAGTTTGAAATTTTAAATCACGATAACGTGCCTGCGTAGTGCATGACTTCGCATGACATTATTTTCTTTCACACCTACACACCCTTTATTAACAGTGACAGCTACACATCAAAGGATCTTTTTTTTACCTTGTTTCTTTAAGTGCATTCCATTTTGTTTTTTTGTTCCGTGTTTGATCTGTTAACACCCGGTGACTGTTTATTTTCCGTTGCAATGTCCGCCCTTGAAGGAAAGCTTTCGCGAAAGCACAACAGAAACGAAGAAATTCGTCCAGTGAAGCAGGTCTCCGGAACTCAATTTTGTCAATGACTTCTCCGAATTCATTTGCAAAGATTCGTGATGTTACCGGTAAACTGGTTTGCAGCAGGTCTGTTTATCGGTATGTTTTTTTGTATGTCTCTGTGTTAGATAGGACCTGGTTGTCTGTATTATTTGAAGGTTCTTTTGAAAACGAGCAGCTGGACCTAGCCGCGAAGCAATATGAGCAGTTGGACGAACTGCGGACGTTGGACCCTCATGCTATGCCTTCTGTACGGCACAGCCTAGCTCATTCTCCAGATAATCCCTTGTTAGATTTATCCACATTATCTTGCTGCGCTTTTCCAACCTCCGTCATCTTCTTTGACCGCTCTGCTTGACCACGAAGGAACACTTAACGAAAATGCTCAAGGACCGATGCACCGTCTACCTGGACCTGATTCAGACATGCTTCGCGGTGAAAGCGCCTAAAATGGCGGTATAATTATTGGCAGATGCAGAGGTGTTGCGTGGTACGCAGCAGGCGCCCAGGCCGTGATGGCACGGGCGGAGTATTTGGCGACCGTTAGCGCCAAGTCAAAGATGATTGTGAACCTGTTGCAGTCGGTCAGAAGGGAGAATCCGGAATCTGACGGGGTATTATTTAAAGAACGGAATGTAGAAACAGTATGTGGCGCTGTGTGAGCGGTTGTTTCTGCTAATGGGAGAGACAGCGATTGTTGGGCAACACCTATCTCAAAGTTCTATTAGTAAGTGTACCCTATTAAGGAGGACGCGGGGCGATAGGCACATAGACAGACAGACATTTCATTTCTTCGGCTGAGTCTCCGCTTGAGGCGCGCGAACCCTAATCTATCCGCGGACTTGAACCTTCTACTAGTCGGGAGAGCAATCTCCAGCTAATTCCGACAACAACACCCGCCTTTTTATGGCTTTTAATTACATCGCTAACCACTCGGATGCTTGGCAGCATCTTCAACGATCTCCGATATCGCCATTGCACCCAGATTCAACTGGCCCACCAAACGCAGACCTTGATGATGGACACCTCCTGGGTCGCCGCCCTATTCGGCTTGGGGAGACTAAATTTGAAACATTATTTTGTTCGGTTGTTGTGCCGGGATGTGTTACCGCTACGCCGGGGCCTTACGGTGAGCGGTGGAGAAGTTTCTACCGCCACGAAGGTACCAAAAACGGTCTTCCTGGCGACCCAAACTCTCGTCCAACTCAACTGTAGCTGTGATCTGGGAGTGCTGGGTTATTTAAAACAGTTTCAGTCGGAATGAACGTACCAGAAACAGATGTGCGTGAGCGAGTAAACGATCAGTTAGTGAGTTACAGTGTAGTTAGTCCACAACGGGTTAGTTAGTTACAGTGTAGTTAGTCCACAACGGGTTAGTGAGTTACAGTGTAGTTAGTCCACAACGGGACATCCCAAAACTCGAAAAAGGACTTTGAGAGATAGCACGATATGTTCTGGGAGACTGATGTATTGAAAGAAAACATGAATTCCGTTCTCCTTGAAATCCTTGAGCCAGAATCTGTTGTAACGGTGGATGTGCCCACAGGCAGATTTGTAGGAGTTCTGAAAAGTTGACTCCAGCGTGTTGTTGGACATCAAAAAAATCAGGCCGATTGCTTGGCTGCTAGTCTCCTTTCACTGCGTCTGCACCGGGTCAACAACAATCAGGAACATTGCAATTCATTACAAACATTGGAAGAACATCGACTTCTATGATCTAGAGGGCGAAGCTGTCAGTCCTGATGGAACCGGTCAAGTATAAACGAGCACGAAATTGCCGCAATAGAAATTCGATAGCACTCTAACATTGCTGTTTCAACAAATATACCAAATTTGATTTGTAAATCAATTTATTGTACAGTAATGAACCCGATGGAGATTTCAACTGCATAATCTACAAAACGCTAGCACAAAAATGGGAAGACGAATTGCATTTCCAACTTCCCAACAGTAGTTTTCAGACTAATGACAACGACAACAAAAAAACCATACAACAACACCACAACAGCGAAGCAAGAGAAGACTATCCCATGTTAGGATTGTTAACAAACTGCTGTTGCTGCTGAGGGAAGCCTTGACCATTGGCCGCGGCGCCGTTAAAAGTTGGGAGTTGTCCCTGCACATTGCCCAGCTGCTGTTGCGGCTGGAATGCTCGTTGCTCCGGACCACCGACGAAACCGTTGCCTGCGACCGCCTGAGGACCCGGATTGGAGCGCATTTGGAGCTGCGGCATGCCTTGTCCGAGGAGACCCTGTCCCATCATACCGTACGCCGGCTGCTGCTGCTGGATGGGCATCATCATCGGCTGGAGGTTCTGCTGCGGTACGAAAGCCTGTTGTTGCGGCAACATCTGCTGCTGAGGCAGGAAGGCGGGTTGTTGTTGAGCGAACTGCGGCTGGAAGGCGGTGTTCATCATCGGCTGCTGCGACGCCTGTTGGAACGGCATTTGCTGCTGAATCGGCTGCTGTTGGACTGCTGGGGCGGCGGCTGCCGGCGCTGGTCCGCTCGCTGCAGGGGTGAGAGACGCACCGATCTGGCCGGGCTGCATGAAGCGGGGAGCCAGGACGCTCGACATCAGGCCGAGAGCGTCGGAGAGTTCGTTGGCCCGGCCTTGAGCAATTTGATCATCGTTGGATCGACCCTGAAAACCCAGCAAGATAAATCAAAAGACAATATCTCGACCACGCCAGCTCGGGCAGACGCAGAGTTCTCTCAGACTAGCAGATCGGTGATTATAAACATAAGCAAATGCAGCACTGCAAGGCAGGCAGGATATGTACAAGCCAGACAACGAACAGTGGAACTGATTAAGCAGACAGAGAGAGACGACCGACAGAGAGAGAGACGGACAAGTCGACAGATTGATACATAAACAGACAGACAAGCAGTTCTTACCATCGGTCCGAGGTTTTGGGAGGCTACTTGAACCGTAGTGGGTGCGATAGCAGAGGTCTGAGTTAGCGGGACCAGTTGAACTGCGGGAACGGATTGAATGGGAGCGTCGTTGAGAATTGTGGCTGTTGCTGAGGGAAGGGTTTGAACGGTGGTGACGGTCCCGTTGGACTTGACAATGACGGCCTGGTTAGTTCCCACTTTGAGGTCCGTTACAGGTGCGGAGAACGCCGAACCTAAGAGGCAGAGTAAAAATGTGATCCGTAGGACAGCCATGACCGCGTATTAGATGGGAAGAGTAGAGTTAAATTTAAAATATTTTTTCTCCTAGCCGCCAGCAGCTAGTAAAAAGATAGACCAAATGATGGATGATCGGTTAAAACTTGGAAAGAATACCTGAACAGGAAAGTTTGCCCTTTATATACGAAAGCGGTGACTGATTTTCAGCATGGCTCGGGCAGTGCGGCGCCACGCCCTGATCCGTATCACGCAGGCGAGGCACAGACTGTGGCCTGCGCAATATTCCAAGGAGAATCATCAGCTTCGAATGAAAGGTTATTGGCGGATTCGTGGAAAAAGTGTGCACGTTCCGTGGAACTGAATGCATTCAAAAGTCTCCTTGCCATTTGTCCTTGTAAACTCCTGAACTCAGTATTTACTTGGTAGCATAACAGTCCCGTCACATCCGAGGTATGTATGTCTGTCTGCTTGCTTGTTTGTCTGCTTGCTTGTCTGTCTGTCTGTTTATCAATCAGTTTGTCGGTATGTCTATTTGTCTGTCCATCTGTCTGCTTGCTTGTCTGTTAGCCTATCTATTAGCCTGCCTGAGAGTCTATTGGCTTTCTGTCTTTCTGTCTGTCTGTCTGTCTGTCTGTTTGTCTGTCTGCAGGTCTGTCTACAGGTCTGTATGCCTGTCTTTTTGTCTGTATGCCTGTCTTTTTGTCTGTCTGTCTGTCTGTCTGTCTGTCTGTCTGCAGGTCTGTCTACAGGTCTGTATGCCTGTCTTTTTGTCTGTCTGTCTGTCCTTCTGTCTGTATGTTTATAGGTCTCTCAGCTTGTTTGTTTGTCTCTCTGTCCTGTTTACCTTGTCTGGAATTATTAATTATGTCAGCTGGTTCTTTTTACAAAGTACTGCACTAGTTACGCCCCACCTTTGCGGCCAAAGTGGCCACCCATTCAGAGGCTCACAGTGTGCGCTCTGGTTTTGATCTTTTCATAACAATAAAGATCATCACATCAAATTATTGGCTACTCATGAGCAGAGAACCATGAACACACGCCTCAATACGCGAAATGGTTTGCCAGCGCCTCTAGCCATATGAGATGAAGAAGATCTTGACAGTGAAAATTGTCATTATTAAGGCTGGCCGAAGATCTTACGCGCGATGGCACCGTCTCACCGACAGCATGGTACATGTTCGACGGACGGACCAATGGGTGCTCTTCGTGTAGCAGTTTAATATGCGCTTCCGCTTCGCGCGTATTCATCAACAGAGCTCTCTTTTCTCAAAAGTCTACGAGTCTTTACGGCACACGCATCTTGTCGTGTCATCACTGGCACAGACCTTTTTTCCCCTGTGTTACAATACCAGCCAAACCGTACTTCATTGTTGCGCGAGGCGCGAAGAAAAAACTATGACAAAGTACCATTAACCAAGCCCCACTTGACTGTGCAGCAGTTTGACCAACTTTCTCAACGAACGCGTTTCCGGGTTCGATTACTTTCCGTGTGAGAAAAATAACAGATCAACGTTGAAAAGAAGGGCTAGCTCCCGCTGTTTCCTACGGGGAAAAGGATTAATCGATCTCTGGGCGTCCTCTTGGACTTTCTTTTTACCGGATTGCCCAACACTCATCGGATGATGTGGACTTACTTATTTGTGTCCGCAACTGCCTGGACGTTAACTTACGGAGAAGGAATTCTGATGGGTACATTGGGAGAACGAGCGTCTTTTGTGGATGCCGGATGAATGAATGATTGTAGTTATTCAAAAGAACCGGGAAGTATTGAAGTATGTTACTGTTTGTCTTTTTAGTGGCACCTTGTCAGAGTGTAAAAGGTGGAGGCCGCTGTGTATCCAGCCCGGAAAGCTGCAAAGTCGTTGGAGGGTCCATCGTTAACGCTCTGCCGGAAACACCTTGCGGCAGCAAGGAAGTCTGCTGTTTTATCGTTCCGACCGTGCCGGATGGGGATCAGTCTTGCGCAGCCTGCGCTTCACTCGGTAAGACCTCATCGCTAGTGAATCCACGGATGAGAAAAAAGTTGAATTTCGCACGCGAATAGGTCATAAATCTCGACAGATCTAAATAAAACCCATTCAAAAAAGATTTTAAATGTTTTCAAAATTAAATAGAAATTAATTTGCATACCACGCCGTACATTGAAATCACCCGCATGGCTATGGTAGTCTCCAAAAACAAAGGGCACATTTTAACACAAAAAAGTTTGTCAGAACTTTTTTGTGTTCCTTGTAATATATATTTATTTCTTCAATTTTAGAATCTGGAATAAGTTTTGTTTTTCCATAAAATAACAACTCTCTCTTTCAACCGTTGGCAAGAACAAAAAAAAAGTTGTTATAAGAATATCCGGAATTTACCGTAAACCCCGTGCATTAATATATTTTTATTTCAATCCGAGCAGACAACCTCATCGGAGGGCTTGCTGTGTCTGGTATTGTTGTGTCTATCATTACAGTATTGTTTTCTTGATTCCGCATCGGAAGCGCCCAAGTTCATTTCAAGATCCCTATTGCTGTTCAAATAAATTTAGAGAAAATCAGTCTTGACCCAGAGAACTCATTGAGTAGCCCAACCAAGGAAGGACCGACTCTTAATTTGATCCCATAGGATAACGAATTTTTTCTGCTTTTTGTTCTAAACCTTAGACCTCATTGATTTTTAGTCCGCTCATGGAGCGAAATTCCCCGGGTGGCAACACCCAAGTGAATATTGTGTCCTAAATTTGAATCACACATCCTGTAGAAGGCAGTTATGTACTGTGCCGTTATTTTCCGAACAAAAAACCCTTGTGCTCTCAGACCCGCAGGTGACATGTGTGTGTCTGTGTGTGTGTCTGTGTGTGTGTCTGTGTGTGTCTGTGTGTGTATGCAAGGCGTTGGACCGCCTTAATTGACCACATGCAAGTCGTTTTGTTGTAATCTTAAGGTCGTGACGCCCTCCGCGACGATGATGTCACCACACCGCCACCTCCACGCACCACCCCGCGAACCACCACGACTACGACCACAACGGCCGCACCATCCGCTCCGGATGTGGCGCTCCCATCGGCGACCGACGACAACATGAACCTAATCCGGGCACTGGAGGCTGTCCCTAGTGTTCGCGCCGATTCGCCGGGTCTGATGGCGGCCCCTGCCCAGCCGGCAGTCAACCAGGTGCGGTTCTTCGCACGCAGCGCCGAGCTGGGCTTCGGTGTGCCATATCGCATTGAACGGACCATCTTCGACAAGGACGCAATCAAGAACACTTACTGCTGGCAGGTCAGAAGAAGCTACGACGATGAAGCTGACGTGTGATTTATTCTAGTTGTTTCTGGAGGGTGTGTTGTGTCTTGTCTGTCTCGCCCAGTCGTGTGTGTTTTTCTGTGAATGATGTGTTTATCTGTCGCACCAGTACTCGTACTAGTCAGTAATAAGTAGTGAATCTTTGTGTGTTTCCAGGTTGCCCTAGTTGACTCGAGCGGCAAAGTTTTCGGCGGTGGGGCGTTGATTAGTAAGAATTACGTTCTTACGGCGGCTCACAAAGTGGCAAAGTAAGTTTTTCCCTCACGCTGTTCACTGCTATTAGTGATGTCTGGAAATGGGGGACATTTAAGAAATATCTGCCTGAGAGGTAGATCTAGACGTCTGAATTCTCATTTCCTGACGAGAAACTGTGGCTAAAATACTGCACTGACCGAGTTAAAGCCGAGCTTTAAGTCCAAATAAAAAATAAAACCGAGTGAGACCTAAATTGGCTGTAACTCGGTCAGTGCAAGATTTTGGCCATGCGTGTATAAGTGTGGGTAATTAATCACTCACCCATGCAATGGGCGTTTCTTGGTGTCTCACAGTCGGTTACCGCAGAACTTCCAAGTGGTCCTGGGGAAGTACGACTTCAAGGATCAGGAGGAAGACAGCAGGATCGCAAGTCCCCTCGAGGTGATTGTCCACGAAAACTGGGATCCTGTGAGTTTTGAGAACAACATCGCGTTAATCCGGATTCCAAACGTAAAATGCAGCACGGGAAACATCTGCACCGTCTGTCCCAGTACTAAAGCAATGGATCCCGTGGCGCAAGCGCAAGACATTTGCTTTGTCACCGGATGGGGATCAACTTATACCAAAAGTATCCTTTGTCTGGATGAGTTTTAATTACTTTAAATTTGCTTAATTAATGTATTTTTCCCCCCTTTAGATGACCTGGCTAGACTTCAACAAGATCAAGTTAGGCCCATCAAAAACGACGAATGTCTCGGCGGACTGGAACGCTCTAACATCCGTGAATTTCTCGTACCTCAGAGCATGTTCTGCGGCTCGAGTAACGACCCAGATCGTCTTGCCTGCGACGGTGACGGTGGCGGTCCTCTTGTCTGCATGCAAAGGTACATCCTAAAAATAGACTTAAAATACAAAGACGCAAGCATTGTAAAATTACCTTAATATACCGACTTTAAATGAACTTTATTCATTAAAAAAATTCAGAAATAACATGTAAACCTTTAAAACAAAATAATTCCCTAAAATAATAAAAAAGACAAAAATATGAAAAACGGAAATTAATACAATAAATTTGTATATTACCTGTAAATTTATTTATTTATTATAAATATATATATAATAATGTTAAAGTTTTAGAGAATCTTTTGTGTGTTACTTGTAGTGGAACTTGGCAATGGGAATTGCGAGGCTTGGTGGCCCTCGGCGTGAGCCAATGCACCAATGTCACCGACGCGCCGACCGTCTACGTGGACGTCGGCAAACTCAGCGGATGGATTGCGAGAACGATACAGAAGGTGTCGACGGAAAAGTTGCCGCCGCCGTTCACCTTGAAGACAAATTTTGCGGCCGCTGTCCCTACCACATCCACAACACAGACGACAACCGCCAGTCCGGAGACAACCACAAGACCAATGGCCCCGCCCACCAGGGCCCCGCCTGCTAAGCAGGATCGTCTTCCACCCGCGCTCCGGCGAAGGACCAACGAGAACGCAATGAGTTTCTCCTACGTTTTCCCGTCTTTCTTGAGGCATCTCGATGACGGCTCAGTGGAGACGCAAGCCCTTTAATACCAAAGCTACTTCCTGCCGAATTACACATACATCAAATGGGGTTCTTTATACAGCTGCTCAACAGATGGTGCCGGTCACCATGTGTTATTAGCCCGTTCCGGTCTGCTGAGCAGACTCATCGAACGGATATTATTTTCGATTAATCCGGACTAAAACGTTCATCATGGGAGTTGGGAGTTTTTTTTCGATAAGCAGAGATAAATTATTGACTTCAGTTGAAAGTTCAGTTCAGTATTGCAGCATCTTGAATGAGCAGGTGATATGGCAAGCAGTTCGGCCAACGGGGTGACAACCCTCGCTTCTCTAGACATCTACAGGGTGCATACCAATGCGGGGTGGGCGGGACGAAGCGATTTAAGATTTGCCGAAAAAGTAACGTGGCACGGTGCAAAAAGGATGAAGGGATGTAGGTGCAATAGATAATTCCGAGGATGTAGGTGCAATAAATAAGCTTTCTCTTGACTTGGACATTGGGGAGTTTCTCTCATGCTTGTGCCTTCCCTTCATCGCCATGGGAAGGGATGCTGGAGTGAAGGGAGCTTGTTCAGGCCGTCCTTGTCGGCGGTCGATTGAGTGGCGAGCTTCGGACTGCCTGACTTTGTCATCGCGCGATTAGTGCGAGGAACCATGGGAGAGCCGTTGATGGCCTCCATTGAGCCCATGTTGCGGCTGGATGGACGCAACGGACTGCCGAAAAACGGGCTCCCTGCAACATTTCAAGCATTTGTAAACTGGTGAATACAATGAAAATCCAGATATAGTATGTGTAAATAACTGCAGCCATTATCCGGTCGAACGTACGGACCCTTGGTAGACGAAGAACCGGTTGTGGAAGACTGATCGATATCGGGCAGGGTATTATCCGTCCCGCTTTTTGAAGCGCCGCTGCCGATGCGGCTACCCTCTGTGCTGATCTTCCCGTCTACCATGAGGTCGTTCAGAGGCGCCACTGCATTGGTCAATTGTTCTGTGTAGTAAAAGAAACAGAATTGTGGATTTAGTTTATATGCGCTTTCTCAGATATATACCATATATATTATATAATTTATTAAATAATTATTTAAAAGCATGTATTTATTATCTATATATATATAAGTACTAACTAATCATATATACTAAATATATACTAATTCTATTATTAGCGGTTGTCTAACATACCGATTAGATATTGACCCCATTCATTGAAGCTCCGAATTTCCGTCAGCAAACTTCGTCGATCGCGTATCGCCGGATTCGGCCGTCCGGTGCTTTCCATGTCTCTCTGATACTTCGGAATGAGTCGACTCAACACCACCGGCTCGTTATACCGCGTGCCCTTCTTCGACATCCGATCCAACTGGTCGAGGTACTTCACGATGACCGACCGCGGCGCGAGATCCAGTATTGTATTGTTGAAGGACGATATAAACTTGGCCGGCATAGCTGGCAGTCCGTTGTCTCGATGGGGCAATGCCATAGCGTTGGAGAAGCGTTTCATGGTGGTGGTCAAGTTTTTCAGCGCCACCGGGACGGTTTGATCTGGCGACGTCCTAACTACAGTTCTATCTTCCCGCCATTTGTTGTCCACCTGTTTCTGTTCCCGTTGCTTGTCTTCCCGTTGCTTGTCTTCCCGTTGCCGGTCTTCCCGTTGCCGGTCTTCCCGTTGCTTGTCTTCCCGTTGCTTCTTTTCCCACTGCTTCTCCTCTCGTGCGCGTTTATTCATAGTCGTGTCACGAACGCGAGCTACCACCGGCACCGGCGGGGGCTTCTTCTTGGCTGCAACTTTCGCTTTCTTTTCCGGACTGAAATGCCAGATAAGTTCGTGTTTACCATATAGAAGTGCGAGTCTATTACACATACAGAATAGACGAGATATATCTTCTGTCTGGTTGGTAGGACTCTGTCTCGTTGGTAGGACTCTGTCTGGTTGGTAGGACTAGTATTCGGCAATGTGTGCCCACAAGGGATGCCAAGACTAAACTAAAAACCATACCTAATTAAGCTAGACAAATTGTTTATGTTAAGTTTTTCGGTTGTCTAAAACGTTAAATTAAAACTTTAGTTACCAAAACTTTAAGTAGAAAAGCTGAAAAACTAAATTTAGTCAACTTATTTTGACTAAAACTAGACTACAAGTTTTAGTTACTTAAACAAAACAAAACTATAAATACACTAAATAAATTTTAGTTGACTTTGAAGACTGATTTTTATTCGAAAAAACAAAAGTTGAGCTGACCTGGTGTGGCCGAGTTCTTTCAGACTCGGAACTCTCGGTGTCGGTGGACGAAACTTTTTATACATCTCCGTGTGATGCTCCTCCTCTTCCTCCTCCTGTTCATCTCCCCTGTTGTCATCCCTCAGTTTGACACCACCGACCCGGTTGCCGTCGACCTTGGCGTCCTCCTCCTCTTCAGCAGCCGCCTCATTCTCCGGCTCTTCGTTGACCGAATCCGACGCCTTCAACCGCACCTCCGACCCGCCCATCGTCGAGGGCATGTGGAAGGTAATTCGATGCTCCGGTGTGATGGAATCCGCGTGGAAGGACGCCCGTCGGCCGCTGTTCCTGATCATCACCGCGTCCGGCATCACACCCGCCGTTTCGTCCCATCGCAGCCGCGACTTGCGCCGCTCCACCAACGCCCCCAGGGGAGGGACGAAGTTATCCGGCAGGGTGTCGTCGTCGTAGGCGGACAGCAAGCGAGCCGACTCGATGTCCCCGGAAGAGGAGTTTTTATGCTCGCGACTGTCGCCCGTGAAGAGCCCGGACAAGTTGGCTTGCCGTTGGAGGAGTAGTCCCCGCGCACTGGTCTGGCTCTCTTGCGATGCACTTCTGGTTCGACGACTCAGCAGCGGCGATCGGGCGTTGTTGAATTCGATGTTCCGCGGGGTTGTCTGGACTTCTATAAACAGGACAGAGAACTGATTAGTATAGTATACAGAACGTTTTTGAATCTAATTAAAACATTAAACATAATTATATCAGCAAAGTTTATTTAAATAAAACTTATGTTTCAAAAGGAATAAACACACTTATCATTTAAAAATAATTTCAAATAAAATATGCTAAAATTTAAGTAAGTTTAACATATTTTATTGAACATCAAAAGCCAATTTTTTACCCATTGAAATATATTTAAAATATAATTAAACAACACTACTGATTACAGAACGGGACTAGGGGACTACCGTACTAGTGCTAGTACTATACTACCGTACTAGTGCTAGTACTATACAACCGTACTAGTGCTAGTACTATACAACCGTACTAGTGCTAGTACTATACAACCGTACTAGTGCTAGTACTATACTACCGTACTAGTGCTAACACTATACTACCGTACTAGTGCTAGTACTATACAACCGTACTAGTGCTAGTACTATTGTACCATGTAGTATGATCGGGAAGGACAGCATATTAATGTTGCGTTTATGCAGTGTGTCATATTTACGAGTTCCCATAACCTAAATTTAGCCCTGCAAAACAACCCATCCCTTCCCGAACCGTGTTGTTATTTTGGTCATCAGCTGTGACGTATGTCCTTGGGGTGAGAGAACGTTCTTCGAACTCGACCAAACACTGCGACAGCGGCGGCACTTCGTCTCTCCCTGACTCTCCGCTCTCGTCTCTCCCTGACACTCCGCTCTCGGTCGCTCGGACCGAGTTCTTCTGCTCACTTGTATCGTTTCTTCTTCAGTTCTTAAAAACCGTAATACATTTTTTGACATCCAATCCTAGTTTTTTTGTATCGTAATCCGTTAAATTTCAAATACCGGAATAATCATCGATTAGCGCAATAATGAGTCTCTCGTCTAAGATGAACCTGCGGGAAACGAAAGACCGTAAGTTGGCAAAACATCGATGAGCTGAAGACCACTATCAAACAGACACACCTGACGGTCCTAATTTCGTAGTCCCATCAAGTGCACATTTGGGAACTCGCGCCGTTGGCTTGGTTGTATTTCGGCGGTCCGAAAACGGAGGACTCTCCTTCCTTCTACTGCAGGAAGTGTATGGTGAAAGGACCTGGACACCGCCCAAAGGTAACCTCACAACCCTGCCCATCTGGCTCTATGTTATGTAATTTCCTTTTTTATTTCGATTAACGTGACTGGGTGTCAGTTTTCCGCAGTCAGTCAGGCAGTCAGTCAGGCAGTCAGTCAGTCAGTCAGTCAGTCAGTCAGTCAGTCAGTCAGCAGTCTTGAAGGTTCCTCCATTTGTCTTACAGGTTACATTGCTGACTCGGACGCCGAGCGACCAGCGGCCCTCCAGCAGACCCTGAAAGAAACCGGCCTTGAGGCCAAGGACCTGAAAGTGTACGATGAGTTCTCGTTCAAGATGCAGTACGCCATCCGGAAAGAGGTGAAAAAGATCTGGTACGGTCTGGCCGAACTGGTGACGGGTGAGAAAGCCAAGGACAACGACAAGACCAAGGATAACGCAAAGAACATCAAAGTCTCGGGGGAGAACCACAACGCGGCCTGGTGGCTGCCAATTAACGACGCCATCCGCGTCAGCGGGTACGTCGAGGCGGAAGCCTTGCTCAGAAAGGCCGAGAAGCTCATTCAGGACAAGACCAAAGCCGCAGCCGCAGCAGCAGCGCCCCCAGCGGCATCAGAGTAAACCTGGCCATAATTTATACAGATACGTTTTTCCTGTAATTTGTTTAATGCAATTACAAATTTATAAAAATAATTTTACCTTTTTACTCTAATTTAGCTTCTCGGGAGTTTTTCAGCACGATCATATTAATTGTTTTGATTCTTGCCAGCCCAAATTTTATCTTCCATTACTGGGCCTCATACTTGCTAATACTCGTGTCAAATGTGTGAGATGCCATTATGGGCGACCGAGGACGAGTTTTATGCACTATACTCCGAAGCGTTAACACCGTTGAACGTTCTTATTTTTGTATTAAAATAAAAAAATTTCATTTCTCACACCCTTACCGGTCTCATTAAGCTGCTTCGGCAGTGTCTGTGTAGACAACTCTCCCATCTCCTTCAGTCCGCCCGTAGCGGACCACGAACTCAAAGCCAGCGAGTTCCTCCGGCGAGCGCTGTTTGGAACGCCGCCGTATTCCGTAACCACTGCCGTCCTCGCCGAGATCCCAGAGTCCCTGACCAACGGCGTGCCAACTCCCTCCGCCAGAACGGGTCCATTCACCGGACTGGAATCCCAAGCGCTCGAGACAGACGTCGGTCGACGCGAATCCGACTTGTCCGTCTGGATTCCCGATATTGAGCTGGAGGACCTTCTACTGCGAAAGTCCGACGCTTCATCGTTCGGAACCGTGGCTTGTTCTGTTTGGGTCTCCAGCTCTTTTGTCGGCGCGACGCGTGGCGACGATGCGGAGTCACGGTGGGCGACCGGCCGAACCGGTCGCGGTGTCATCTGTGTCGCTTGTGTGGTCTTATCGAGACTAGAGGGTGCGCTAATAGTGGGATGGTTGGGAGCCGCCGGAGTCGGTAGAGCCAAGTCAGGGGTTTCATCGTCAGACACGTCGGTCAGCGTTTCATCTCTGGGAACTGCAAACGGATTGTCCATGTGGTCGGTGAGAGTTTCGTCTTTGGGAACAGCAAACGGATTATCCATGTCTGACTCGCGAGTGGGAACAGCACTCCTGCCGTTGACTGGGGTTGGTTCAACGAGGAAACTGTTGTGGGAACGTGAAAAGCTCATTCGTCTGCAAAACATATTACACTGTTAGATAGATTCACCTCGCGATATAACCAACATAAATATAAACATAGATATAAACAAGGACAAAGACACAGACACAGACACAGACACAGACACAGACACAGACACAGACACAGACATAGACACAGGCACAGACACAGACATAGACACAAACACAGACGCAGACACAGACGCAGACACAGACACAGACACAAACACAGACACAGACATTGAGTAACAGAGACATACTAGAAACAGGACTCGCCGAAAATTCGGACCTCTGAATCTGGACTTACTTTAGCTGTGGGTTATATCTCGACCCAGAAGCCCCGTAAGTCATGTCGTTCTGCGAGAGTAGCTGCCGCATAAACCGCGACCGGTGCTGGGGATGCTTCATGTCGTCGTCCGAGCCGGAATCTGTGTCATACGTGACCAACGAATGGTGGCTCGCGCTTTTGACGAAGCCCGCTGAATCTTCATTTAGAGCTAGTGTAGACATCTCAAACACAGGCGTGGCGGTTCGCGATATCATATTCGGCGAAGGGCTGGCGGAATTGATACGGGTGGGAGGGTGATTTTCCGGAACACCATTGACTTGGGTGGTCGGAAAAAAATTCAAAACTGGAGTCTTGGGGCTGAAACCAGCAGACTGCTGCCGTAGTAGAGAATGATCGACGGATTTGCGGGCGTCAATCTGCAGGTTGAGTGACTGCTCCGAGCGGGATTTCTCTTCAGCTGACGTCTCTTCCTTCTTAAACAAATAAAGAGGTCGATTTTAAAGGTTGTTTCAATTAAATTAACCTAAGTAAATTAAATTAAATACGGCGCAGGCAGACAGGCAAAACAATAAAATAGATTAAATGTGGACGCCGAACATGATGGCCATCCAGACGGATAACCGTAGACAATAAGAAGTAGGATTATATGTACATATAATAAGCGGTCCTGCAAGGGCAAGGGTGTAAAAAATTGGATCAGCAGCAACTTAAAATTGTGACAGACATTTCGAAATCTAGGGATGACATCAAATGTCAAATGTCAAATTCAAATCAAATTAAATCAAGTCAAATCAAATCAAATCAAATCAAATCAAATTTTCGTGGCAAGAAGGAGTGATAAGAAATCAAATGATCAAATGACTTTCAAAATCAAATCAAATCAAAACTGTGGCTTTTTGTCATTTGATGCCATCCCTATCGAAATCAGCGAGCTTAGCTGACGCATGATACCGCATGGTGCAGTACACGTATATACAGTATATATATATACAGGTATATATATATATAAACAATATACGTATATACCTACACCGTTATTACGCTGGAACACAATCCCAATGAAAACATAGTCATATTATTTTTATTTAAATAGGCATGGCTTAGCACGATGCTTTCAGTAAAAATTCTATTCAGAATTTAATTTGAAATCTACAAAACATAACGACTGAATTGAGGGGGCAGAGCTATGTTTGAATGTCGTACCTGTCTTTAAATACTAGATTGAGGTTGAAGGAATAAGGCAACACTGACCTCGGAAATACGTGGTTCAAAGCAAATATAAATCTGTCAAATACTAAAATTTTAGGAAATCAGAATTTTTTTGGAAACTAATGCGCTACGGATCTGTAGGTACATTATTGCCGTTCTTTTCTGACTAAAAAGATTTTATTAAGGAATCTGAATTATTTTCATAGAATATTAGGGAAGAATTAGATATCGTGAATATTCTGGGTATATATAAACAAAATCAGGTCGCTCGAAGATAATCCTACATATACATGTACGGAACTGTCTGTCTGTTTCTTGAGACATCTGCCACCAAGTATTGAGGCACGTGTGGATGATCCTTAATTTACTGGGGGATTATTTACCTCAGCTGCGGCGGGAATGGAAAACAGCGGCTCAGTATTGCTGTGACGTCGACGACCCTCCGTCTGGCTCGCCGGAAAGCCATAACTCGCATTGAACTGCGGATTAAGCCCGCCCAGCACCGAGGCGTCCATAATGCGGTCGTAATCCGACCGACGTTCCTGCTCGAGATGCGTCGGGATGTCGGTCGGACTGGACGCCACTTCCCGCGGCAGATGCGGCATGTACGAGGAGTCCGTCTCCAGCATCACCAGTTCATCCTCCAGGTCGCCCTTCTCGTCCACGTCGTTGTTGCGGAGACTCGCGCGACGGGACATCCCGCCGCCCTGCGACGACAACTGAGCGCCCGTCTCAAAAGCCTCCTCCAGAATGCCGTTCGGATCGAGGCGTGGCTCGGCGGCGGGACGTTTCTCCTTGGAAAACTGTTGAAAGGACTTTTGAATGCGGGACACGGCCTTGCCGGTGACGGTCAGCGCGTCCAGGGCGCCGTTCGCTTTGAGGTACCGTGACATTTCCATGTTGTTTTTCGCATTGGACAAGTCTAGTGCCGTGAAGTATTGCCTCTGCAAGACGGAATGCCGCCATTAACATTGAGTTGTATCGCGATGACAGGCGTCACACAGACAATTCGTGTACCTTTGTATTGTGCATGACAAGGTTGACGTTGATTTTGTTCTCCACGAGAAACTGGCAGAGAGCAAAGTCCTTCTGCATGGCGGCGATGTGCAGGCAGGAGCGTCCGTCGTTATTGGTTGAGTTGATGACGTCGGGTTTCCGTGACAGGAGAAATTCCAGGACGCCTGTATGGGTGTGTGACAGGCACGCAATTTTGTCATTAGGACCAACATTTATCTCTATGTTTCGGTGATCTAACACACACACACACACACACACACACACACACACACACACACACAGACACACACACCCACACAGACACAGACACACACACACACACACACACACACACCCACACAGACACAGACACACAGACACACACAGACACAGACACAGACACACACACACGTAGAGAACCCAGATCGATGGAAACAATAGCATGGAAAAAAACATTGCGGACGCCGAAATTGGCAGAGATCTCTCTTGCAGCCATAAAAGCCCACTGGGATTCGGCATAATATATAATTTTAAGCGCACCCAATGGAGGTAATGTACACGAACTGCGGGAACCAGTATATTGATAATGACAAAACATCATACGATATGGGCACAATACTACAAACATGCATATACAGTACTGTACGAGTACCTTCGATACTCAGACAAAGAGTCCAGATAGGCACAGAAGGTAGATCGGCACAAAAAAAGTGGACGTACACAACAGGCGGACAGACAGACAAACGGACAGACAGACAGACAGACATACATACAGACAGACAGACAGACAGACAGACAGACAGACAGACAGACAGACAGACAAACAGACAGACAGACAGATGGATGAATAGACAAACAAACAGACAGACTGACGCATGGACAGACAAACGAACAGAAAAAAATATAGACAGACAGGTAGACAGACAGACAGACTTCAACGAAACCCAGCCTAAACGTAAACAAATACCTACAACGTCGTTAATATTCTACTAAATTCCGCAATCGACAGTGCCAGTGCACTTACCAATGTACCCTGCTTGAGCCGCTTCATGAAGTGGAAAATCACCGCGATGGTTACGAAGCCAGATATTCCCACCGAGGTCCTCCAGCTCCATGATGCTTTCCGTCTGGCCTTTCGATGCGGCCAAATGCGCGGCACTGTTAATTATTAAAGAAAAAGACGTCATATACTGTAGATCTCATTCGATTATAAGTAACCAAATCAGCCAAACATCATACACCCCTTCCGGTCTATAGGGAATCTGCAGAGATATGTCGAGCCAGTACCATTACCTGCGACCCTTGCGATCTTGATGGTTCTTCTCCGCCCCACAAGTGTGTAGATAACGAATGCAGTCGATGAATCCCAGCGTCGCGGCATACATCATCGGAGTGCACTCGTGCTTATCCTTGACGTCCACTCGGGCGTTCCAGTCCTCAATTAAGACCTTCAGACACTCCAAATGTCCTCTACTTGCTACACGAAAAGAAATCGACACTTAGCTTAAAAATAATCGCATGTTTTGTCTGTCGTGTTACCAGCACAATGGAGGGCGGTGAGCCCGTCTTTATCACCCAATTCAGCATCAGATCCCGACTTCACCAGCAACGCACAAGCGTCCCGAGCACCTGGAATGTTTTGGTAATAAATTGGTAAAACTGATTGGCGATTTATTGATAAAAGCTACGAGCATAAAACGTATATATATATACGTATATATATATATATATGTATGTATGTATATATATATGTATGTATATATATATATATGTATGTATGTATATAGACACACACAGATACTCACCGGAACTTGCAGCCCAAAGAAGCGGTTGCCTGCGATCGAGGTCTAACGGACTGACGGGGACGCCATACTCAATTAGCCGCTGCAGAAAGCGAAATCCCTGGTTTAGCGGTGTGGCGACCTGCTGCGGACGCAGTCCCGGCGAGGACGGTGAGGCAGTCGAATTGGCGCGGGTAATGGTAGCGGACCCCCCGGGCGAAGCGGTACTCATTTGAGCGGCATAATGGATGGGGTAGGCCCCGTGGATGTCAGGCGTGGAGGCCTCCGCTTTCCGGTCCAGCAGCAGATCCAGACAATTATAATGCCCGCAGACTAATAAACAAACAAGGGGGTGGATGTAATGAAAATCCGTCTCTGGCAAAGGTTCGCCTGAAGACGTGGCTGAATTAACAGATATATATATATATATATATATATACACACTGCCAGACAGTCAAATATTTAAGGCATTGCAATTTAAGCATCCTGCAAGCAACTCACATAGGGGGCAACGGAGGAGTCTATGTGTTTCATAGTGGCTGATATTTCTATCTGTAGCCGCACTCGCTTAAAAAAATCTATCAGACCGATCGGAATCAAACAAAATGCAAGAAAAAATTCAAGAAAATTAAATATCTTCCCATATTTTTGGAGCTGGCCAATATTTTTATTCCAGACTGCAATCGATCGGTTGGAAATGAAACTGATTGGAATTTCGAAAAAGGCAATTAAAAATGCAGACTACTAACTTGCCTGAGTACAGACACAAGTAGCGAAGTAAAACAAATTATAATAGGAATAAAATAAAAAGAAAGTAAAAGTAAAAGACATCTGCAGAAAAGGATCTTTAATCCGAGAGCTTTAACAGAAGTCAAAGACTTTTATACTTTACCGGGCGCATTGCTGTGACGGATGTGAAAGTTTCGTTTCGCATGTGTCATCTGTCCTTGCGCGACGGAGACGTGAAAAAGGGTTCTTACCTGTCGCCCAGTGAACCGGCGTGTGAAGTTCTTTGTCTTGAGCATTAATATCAGCGCCCTGCTGCATGAGCAGGGCCAGGAGCGGCCCGTTGCCATTTATCACGGCAATTAGCAGGGCGGTAAAGCCTTCGTGATCGGCGATATCAATCAACTTCTTCACGTCCCCTTCCGGGATGTTACTCAGCAGAAAGTCCGCGCAGTCGAAGCGGGAGTACTCGGCGCAGTAATGCAGAGCGGTCCGTCCGGTCTGGTCGACCGCGAGGACGTTCGTCGGGGCCGTACTATTCTCCAACTCCTAATTACAATTAATGACAATTCAGACCGAATGAACGCTCAATAAGAAAAACAAATTAAATTTAAAGATTTTTTTTAAAATTTTAAAATATAAAATTTAATTTTAAAAAAATTTAAGAAAATTAAAAAAAAATTCACCCTCAGTTCGGCTTACAGTTTTCGCAATGAGATCCTGAATCTGATGGATGTTGCCCTGTTGACACGCTAGCATGAGCAGGCTGATATAGCCCTTCTGTTGAGCCTTGTCTTCCATCTTGTACGGTATACGTAGTCTCCACTAAAAACTCTGGAGATGCGAAAGTGGAAAGCAACGGGAAAACTGCAGCTGAATCACCGGAAGTGTTGTGCGAAGCATTTTCGTTGCGATGGGAAGAGCGAGATCAGAGGTGAAATACGACCGAAGAATTGGCGAGACAATTATACTATAATTGGTGATTCTAGAGGAACTCTTGAATGTATTGCCGGGGCTCAATTGTCTCGCACGAATACCTCCTGGAATCATCGAAGGAATTGGCCGACGAGAATACACAATTTGAAGAAAGTGGTTTGACGAAAATTGCAATTAAAAAGCAGTTGCTCCTTCCTCATCGGGATGATTTCTCCGTCGCTTGGCGATGTGTATTACGTGGCCGGCGAAAAGTAACCCCACGACGGAGAGAGCCGTCTCAACAAAAGCATGACCTTTGGCGGAGAGAGTCCGTGATCTCGTCAAAGGCAGAGGCGATCCGGTGAGAGACCCTTGAGGGTGCGCGCACGCCAGGATAAAAAAAGGTGGAGATGGGTTGCTGGTATAGGTGCCTCTAGACCTTACAATGGATAATTTTTCTCATCGTGCGAAAAACGGTCTCTCCGGCTCACTTGTGTGTGTGTGTGTGTGTGTGTGTGTGTGTGTGTGTATGTGTGTGTGTGTGTGTGTGTGTGTGGATGGGTGGTACAGTATGTTCCAGTATAGTACAGTATATTCCCTGTCAATCGTTAGAGTAAACCCGGAGAGAGCGGTAACGGCGGTGTGTGTCTGGCTGTGTGTTGTTCAACACTCGTCGTGTGTTACCTGTCTGTGTCTGTTCCCCCAGAGCCGGGTTCCAAATTACCACACATACACACACACACACACACACACACAGACACAGACACAGACACAGACCGACACACACACACAGGGTTCGTGCATGCGGTACCTTGCGCACATGGGTGTGAATAGGTACTGCCGGTACCTGTCCTACATATTAAGGTTTGTAGTTAAAAATGAGCGAGGCAGGCTGGGTATGATGGAGGCGGGACCGGGAAGCAAACGATGCCTGTGTCGCTGTTACGCGACGCTGTCGGCGATGCCGGAGAAAAGAATCCATAATGAAGGCTGGAGGGATGGGGGAGCAGGTTGTCCGCCGCCGTGTGTGTGTGTGGGGATAGACAGGCAGGCTGCTTTCGTTGATCACAAAGTGGCTGGGTGTGTTTTCAAGTGTATCGATTAGAGGAAAACCGTTAGCAAAAAGCGCACTAATGTAGCGTTGGTCATGTTTTTATTGACCTACCCTGAAGGACGTATGTACCGATATACAGCACTGCTACTGTACAATTACTACTACCCGCAGCATATCCGTAATCGGAATGCATGTCGTATGTAAGACCTGGCACAGGAGCGCCCGTGTTCGAGAGCCGTTTTGGTGGAAATCACATTTTACAGGAAGCGAACGACAGTCTACCTCATCACTCACGAGCCGTGAGTCCTGTCACTTATTACTGTTCATTCAGAGTGCGCACACCAATGGGAAGCATAGGCAAAGTCCGACCTTGGAAGCTCCACTCCCTGTGGGGCACTACTGATATTACTATTTGTAGTAAGGGTACTGCTAGAATCATTAAATATTTCTGCTGACATTTACTATTTTATTCTTCTCAAGGCACCTTCCTTAAAACTGAACCTCTTTGGTGAGATTTTGCCTATCCTCGTTAATGTTTCCGATATCTCAGTGTTCAGGTTGTGCTGATTAACACACTCGCCTTCCGCTCTTGCTGTTCCTGTTCCTATTCCTGTTCCTTTTTTGTAAATGTTCCACACATGATATTTCATTTTAATTGCGCGTGAAACCAGGAAGCGCTAACTCCATGTCAAGAACTCTGAGCTCTTTTTCATTAGGAGTTATCATTGTCCAGGAGGGTCCGCACCGCGTCCACCGTGTCCTTGATCTGCCGCGCTAAACTGTCAAAATGAATGGCCAGCGCCTCCTGCGTCGCCTCGGCCAGCTGCATCGGTATCTCTCTCACGTAGGGCGGCAATCGCGCCTGCATGTTCTTGGCAATTTGAAAGGGGATCTGCTTCATCCCCTCCGACGCCACGGTGATGAGGATGTAGAGATGGCGGAACAACCGAAACGGCACACTCCTCAGCGCCTCCGTCAGCGGGTTGTACGCGGCCTGCGGCAGCGCCGGAGACGGTTTCTCCGGTTTCTCCGAGGTCGCGGCTTTTTCACGCACCTGCAGGTCCTTAATTTGCGGTGCGGGCTGGACGATCGTCACCGGCGGCTCATTGTCCGCCAGCAACTTGGGTTCGCCACCGCCGAATGAGCCACCTCCGTAACCGGAGGCTCCGGATGGAGCGCGGCTTTGCATGACAATCGTCGGTCCTTGTTGCTGTTGCAGTACCGGCGGCTGGTACACGCCACCTGAGAGTGGCGTAAGTAAAAACACCATTTCTTAGTCAGGAAAAATTACGCTGGCCGTATTATAAGCTTTAATGACAAATAATGCAAAACAACACTTTAAGAAAAATAATAAAAAAAAATGATAAAATTTAATTTAAATTAAAATACGAAAACCTATTGGTATTATGCCAATAAACTGAGAAACATTATTTCGTCGGTTTCAAAAAACAACATCATGAGAGAGATGATTGCCGAGGCCAATTTCGGCGGCACTAAGATTCAGAAAAAGATTTATATCTGTTTTTTTATCTGACTTTACACTGTAAAATCAGAAGTTTGTTGTCTACAGTAATTACTATTGGTTCTCTGCGATGGTTTTCATGACGCCGTCAATATTGATTTTCGGATACGGATAGATTTTGAGGCCCCAGTCAATCGGTCAACCAAATATTTTGCAAGACATTTTTCCCCACTTTTTTTGTCCACTCATTAATGCGGATTATTTAAGGCGGATATATATAATTTTTTTAAGCTAATTGCTGCCTCAGTTTGCCATTTCCACCTTGATTTTGTTGGAGCACGGTGAGAGGTGACCGATTGGTGGTCCATGCCGGTGCGGACCATGGTATGGCAGCTTGGGTGTACGATGGCGAGGCCGGCTGAATGGGAACAATTACGGCGGGAACGGAGTCGGACACCCGAGTGCCATAACCACCATATCCGCTTCCCTGGGCTTGGATGCTACCGTAGCCGGTTTGAAGAGCTGGGGTGACTGCGACAGGGGCCACCTGTCGGTTGTAACTCCCGGGAATGACGGATGCCGGTGGATAAACGATTAGCCGCGGCGGTGGTGTGGTTAGGGTTTGATAGACCCGGGAGAGAGGTCGCTCGGCGGTTGCGAGGCTAGGGCAGTCGGCCAGTTGGCAGGGGCAAGATCCGGGGCAAGAGATAGCCAAAGCTGCCAAGGAAAACGGTATAGACCTTGTATTCCACCGTCTGTGTGCACGCTGTGTCTGTGTCTGTGTCTGTGTCTGTGTCTGTGTCTGTGTCTGTGTCTGTGTCTGTGTCTGTGTCTGTGTCTGTGTCTGTGTCGGTGTCGGTGTCTATGTCTGGCTGCGTTTGTGTTGAGCAGGTGGAGTTCCCTTACAAGCGTCTTGGACCTGATCGCACATGAACATATTTTCGTTGTTGTACGTCACCGCGTTGGTGCCGCAGAATTCCAGTCCGCTAGACGGCGTGGTGAGTTGACTGATTGCGGTGGTACCGCAATCCACTCCGACACCGATGAGCGAATCATCGCAAGGACAGCTCCCCACACATCTGATGCCCAGATCTACGGAAAAGTAAAAGGTTGTCAGTCTCAGAGATAAAACCAGCACAGAGAACATCTGCAATAATGGCGTGCAATATTTAAATGCTTTGCTATGAAAATTTAGATTAACAATAATCTGTTGTTATTCGGGTTTATTATGCAAGCAATTTTGATGTCTTTGCAAAACAACAAAGGATATCTTTAAAGGAGTTTTGGTTTTAAAATGTTCAGATGCTTTTGATTCGCGTGCTCATGACTGACGGTCACTTTCGGCGATCGTAAGAACGGTTCGTCCATACCTGATCGAAGACCTTGTTTGAGCCGGAAGTCGCAGGCACTTGTGTAGGTCTTGCCGTCGTTCGCACAGACCGAGCCTGTGTTGTTATCCTCCGGATTGCAAATGCAAGCAGAATCCGTTCCGGTCTCCTGCCCCATACTTGTCCCCGAGAAAAGCAACCCCACACCCAATATCATCCAACAGATCCGGTTGAGTTGCATCACAGAAGAAGTCCCTTGGTAGCGAAACATTCTCCCTACAAAATCTCGCCGAGGGGTCAAGCCCTGTAGAGGCTTTAACAAGGGAAAAATGAATTGAATCTCAAACGAAATCACCGCATTCGTGGAGCTTCAATTCAACTGGGAAACTCATCATCACAATGACCCGGGCTACCGGACATCTCTATCGCACATACATGGACAGGGCTCTTGCAGCAGTGTGTAGGGAAATGAAAACTGTTAATGAACGTTGCTTAACCTCAAGCAGCCACCCCGGTTGGCCGGTTATATGGACGGACAAGTCGATTGTCTGTCCCGTCAGAGCCCGCGTAACTGACTCCCTGCCTCGCGGACGACAACATCGCCTAGGCAAAAAAAGAAGGCCCATACAACGGCCGACTAATGCATAAGGTAAACCGTCGAGCACAGCGACCCTTAGCCATACACTGTATTCAATATCTGACGCAATTCATACAGTACCCCTACTAGGGTATGTGGTCAGGCGTCCGTGCTTAAATTGAAAATGAGTAGACAATACGGAAACACGAGGTGTCACACGCGCGACACCAGCGTTGTCGCCTTCTTGCAGTCTCTCTCTTTCTCACACTGATTGCGGCGGACCGTTAATGCGCAGGTTTAAAATGCTGTTTTGCTATTTAGGGTAGTGTTACGTACGCAGACATCCCGTTGCAGGGTGCCATGCCAAATCTACACCCCGGCGAGCTGTATTTTAGCGGGGCAGTACAGACACGTCTGTAGTTAAGACACGGTCAAAGGGCAGCGAGATCTAGGTTTACGAAAGAGAAGTAAAGCAACGCGCTTCGGGTCGAACGGAGATCCCAAGCTCGTGCACCGGGGTAGAGC
This sequence comes from Hypsibius dujardini, assembly GCA_001579985.1. NCBI lineage: Eukaryota > Metazoa > Tardigrada > Eutardigrada > Parachela > Hypsibiidae > Hypsibius > Hypsibius dujardini. Next base: position 10,129 of record LRSR01009363.1, on the reverse strand, counting down.
CCCGTCGCGTGGTGCCCACGTCTGCCGTTATGAATGCTTGGTTCAGCGAGGATGCTTGATTGGAACAAGTCATGCTCGAAGTTTGCACCACCCTTTGTTGTGGGGTATGTGTAATCGTGGTTTGCCGCTTAACCGTTAGAGGGGCAGAGTGCAAAACTTCGTCGTATTTGGTCGAATTTTTTTCAGCTATTCCTTTTTCATTAAGTCGCCGGGAAATGATAGTTAGCCACCCGGCGTATAATAAAAATACATTAACGGTAACCCTCCCAAAAGTTGGAAATAGCGGCCTCGTAGTTAGTTCAACCTGACGGCATTGCTAAAAAATGAGGAGCGGTCGGGTAATTAGTCCTTGATCGAACAAATTGGCTGTACGATGGAAAACCCGACCGAATCATGGGAACGGTCAGACCGATCAACTGGCGCACGGTGTGGTGGATGGCCGGTCGTTGCTTTGGATGGTCCACTAGAGAGACGTAGAGTTAGATAGTGTAGTAGACGGTAGGAGACAGACGGTCTGTCCGTCGGAGTAACGAAGGGTTTCACTGAGTACCGAGTACCGAGAACCGAGTACCACCACGGAGCTACCCCGTCACTCCATCGAGTGCCAGCAGGTTCCACCGATGACTCACCGGTTCCACTGCTGACTCACCGGTTGAGAGAACCGACGACGCCAACCGTCTACAGTATCTACAGTATAAACAGTCCAGCACTCGGTTGAACCATTAAGCGCTCCACAAAATGACATGCAGTTCAGTGGAGTGGGAATGACGATACATTTGTTACGACCTCAAGCAGTCCCTAGCACAAAAGTGAAGTTTTATTGTTGGCATTGCACTAAAGGTCTGGTGATTAAACCCGCTCTACGTGGCCCCAATGAGTCTGCTTATAGTGCAACTTGATACGCGTGCTGCAGGAGAGTAATTAAAAATGGGCGTTGCCGCCAAAATCAGTTAACGATTGTAGACCATACATGCACAATCGGACCGGTCCTCAGTTTCGGCTACACAGCAACATGCCACCACGAGATGGAGCAGTAACTTGTCGGGAGGACATTATTGACGACAGACAGACAACCGTCTCATCGACTGACTCGCACTACATGCTGACGGATCAATAGCACACACATCCAGATTTTATTGACTTCATCATCATCCCTCTAGGAACTGAGTTCGAGGGGCACACGCAAATACATACATACCCAACGAAGTAACCCAACCCCCATCTCCCCCATCATCTCTCCTCTCTCTCAAGTCTGGGCCCATCGAACGTGCAGACCACACACAAAAACAGCCACAGTGGATCGATAATCTCGAGGGAAGAGACACGCCTGATTGCGCGGCTCCTTGTTATCACAGCACATCCCCACCAAGTTCGTTGCACCCACGCGCAATGTGCACACACGCGCAGTGTGCAACCACTACCGTTCCTTCCTTTCCCCATGCCACAAACGCAGACGTATCGTACGGTACACAAGAGACGGGGGAGCAATAAGGGGACTACGGAGGAAGGGAGGACGGCCAAATGCGTCACCCAAAACGCACGAAATGTAATCCCCCCCTCTCCCCCTGTTCCTCACTCGGGCCTTTCCACAGTAAGATGAGCTGTAGGACAGTCAAAAATGCGAGGCGCTTATCTGGATCAGAAGCCCCCTTGCACTGCCGCGACGTCTTCATATCGATGTATATTTTTACTAGACGTCCATGGTGTATAATCGGACCCAGACAAAGCTGTTCGTCCACGTCTGTGAGAGAGCTCAAACTTATTCACATGGTTCCGTAATATGAACATCTCCGGCGGATATTTGTCCTCCACTTGAATGAGGGACTGCCTAATTTCCCTCTTCATCCCTCACTCTCTTTTGCCGGACCCTTTTGTCGGGATATCGGATCTTTTTGTGCGAACATTTTTTCCCCCACAACCACCACCGAAATTCTGCCTCAAATAGGCCATTTAATTGCTATTTTTGGGTGCCTTATCTTATCGCACTTCCGGCAACCACTTTTTTAATCGCCATTCCGACCTTCTCCTCTGACAGCGCGGACAGTTGTTCGGTTGTCTGTTCGGCTGTCTGTGTGGTCTGTGTGGTCTGTGCTGTCTGTGTGGTCTGTGTGGTTTGTGTGGTGTCAAGACTTTTACGACTACTGTTCGGGCGTCTCTTTTCCCACTCTAAATGTGTTGCCCGGTGAAGGTCTCACGGTTAATTTAGAGGATCTCCGGAGCACCAGCCGTCCTGAACGGTTGAATTCGAAAGTCGCAGTAAGTGCTCATAAAACTGTAACTGCAAATTGACAGATGGTCCGTGAAAGAACGCAGAAGAAGAAGAGTTCCCTCTCGAAGCGCGTCCATATGTGACCGTATTCTTTTTGGCACAGGGAGTCCTGCTGTGTGTGTGTGTGAGGGCGTTGAGGTTAGGAATGTGTAGTGTGCAGTTGCTCCAAATTGATTGATGGGAATGTTTTGAGACGTGTCAGGGGTCCGATCACTGGCCTCACCAATCTTCCTCGTGCCTTATGAGAATCGGCAGTTTTTTTTAGCGATCGCATATTTCAACTACATTCGCGTTTATGACAAATAATTTAGGTAATTTTGGCCCTTTTTGATTCGAAGTACTTGATAGGAGGGGGGATGTCTGGAGCATGAAGTGTTGTAATTAAAAAGCCGCTAAAAATAATCGGCCTATAAATTTGTCCCAATTCCGCGACTCTCCGCTGCTTGGCCTGGTTGAAAGGGAACAAGGCAGTTTTTGAGCGTTCCCCAAAGGGATTAGTGCTCATGTGACATCATCAATTAGGAAGCGATGCGGAAAAACAAACTGTCAAAAATTGCTCCTAATGCTCTGTTTGAATCTTCTCGGCAGATTCTTCTATTGCTTCATGCTTCATGAAGCCCATTACGATGCTCGGGACGATTAGCGAGGACGCTCTTTGAAAAGAGAAACGGAGTAACTTAGCCGTCAGCATTTTTTGCAGAACGAGGCAACGGACAAACTGGACTATTGTATATTTGACGAATCAGGACTGCGATTTGTCGACTCGCATCAGTTCAACGTGAGTATCTTTTTATACACTCCACATGTTTCTTTCCACGTTTACAGGTTTGGTGTACATGTATCTTTCTATCCGTTTTTTCCTTTATCTGTGTCTGGATCTGTATTTGTGGTGCCTGTGTTTGTGCCTATGTCTGTGTCTGTGCCTGTGCCTGTGTGTGTGCCTGTGTGTGTGTCTGTGTGTGTGTCTGTGTGTGTGTCTGTTTGTGTCTGTGTCTATGTCTGTGTCTATGTCTGTGTCTGTGTCTGTGTCTGTGTCTGTGCTTGTGTCTATCTCTGTTGTTTGCATCTGTTGCCTCTGCCTGTGCCTGTAAATGTGCCTGTATGTCGTTTTATTCTAGTTCTATCAATCAATCGAGATATTGCATTTGGCCTAAACCAATAGCTAATTTGGCCCTGCTTGCGTAGTCTGCCTGTGTGGTTTTCGTAGTTAGTTCAATGGGTTTTGCTTGATCCATGTTGGAGTGACTTTGTACTAACTATTTACCAAATTATCAAAGGTATAAAAATTCTAGCAACCCTTCCTCTATGATTGATTTCCGATCATTTTCAAGCTTTTCACCCCAATATTTCTCACTAACTGGCGATGCTTTTGCTCTTTTGATAGGAAACATCACGAGATACCGCGTCACGTTCACTCCTCCCTAGCCGCGGCTAATCATAGCCACGACGCCCTGGATGATCCCGAAACGGCTCTCATCCGCTGAACTCTGAGTGAAACTGCCCAGCAGCTCATCTGGGAATAGATCATGGTCGATATTGACTGCTACGGCATTCCCATCCGGGTGCCCGACACTCCGCAGCACATGTCATCCGACTCGTTCTGGGGAGCAGACAACACCACCAGCAATGTCTGTAGCGATTCCATGACTCAACCCGACTCCGACCCAACAGAGAGCAGTAGCCCCCCAATCACGTACGATAAAAACAGCCCCGCAGACGGCGAAGCCTGCTACTCCAACTCACATGGCCGTAAGATAATACACCAACACATTCCCCAGCTGCAGAGCGGCAAAGAAAACCCTCGAATGTGGCTGGCTTCCGGCGACTCAGTCACTACAGACACCGACGCAGTCACTACAGACACCGCTGCAGTCACTACAGACACTGCTGCAGTCACTACAGACACTGCTGCAGCCACTACAGACACCGCTGCAGCCACTACAGACACCGCTGTAGCATTAGACTGGAATATGTCATCTCCAGTGAGTTGTCATCAACAGCAGCAGCTCTCCTCCTCGCTTATGACATCCACTGTGCTCGAATGTTCGGCCTCGGATTTGGAGCTATGTTTAGGCCTGCAGCAGGAGCAGCAGCGACCGAACTTGAGCACTTACCCTCCTCCTCCTCCTCTCCTGTCTTATCTCCAGTACAAATCGTTTCCACTGCGGCACTCTGGCCAGCAGCAGCGATGTGATCTCACTGATTCACATGAGGCCGAACTTGCACAACTCAATTTAAATAACAGCAGCAAACAACATTTGGATCGTGAATTTTTTGCTGGCCTTCGTGAGCATGTCGCGCATTTCGACGGGGTCACTTATCCAGCCACGACTACAGTAAGGCTATCGTCGTTTATGCCTTAGCCATACAATTATTGTTTCTACCGTTTCTTAAGCGATCGTTACGCTTTTCTGCAGAGCCTTTTGAACGGGTTGGAGTCACGGGAAGGTCGCCAGATTCTGTCCATGCCGTCGCAAAATATCACACAGAGTGCTTATGTGGGCGGCACCATGAAGGACGAACGGAAGGAACGAATTTACGCGCCGAATTCACAGGTGAGGGTCGCCGGTTCGGGATCTCTGGTAAAAAGTACTCGCTTCGCTTCGCTTTGCTGCGCCTTCGCGTAATTTGGAAATGTTTTTTCAAACGATTGTGAAAAAAATTTTCGATCGAAAAAAACTCTTTCGATCGAAAGGTTTGGTATTCCACATCAGCTCCGACGAACAAAAGCAGAATAGTGCGGTATGGGGACTTGACCTGCTGCAATGTTTTTCATGTAAAAGTACAAGTACTCCAATTGATTTATTTATTTTGTCGAGAAGATATAACAAAAAAAAACGATACATCAAAACGATAATTGATTATCGGAAATCGGGAGTAGGGATTTATATATTCTGCAGGACTGATGTGATGTCGTGATGATGTTTTAAATGTTTTGTTGGCATGATTTAGGGTGACCGTTCAGCTCATGGGTTTCATGTATCTGTTGCGGCTTAATTACTAAGAACAATTAGTTACATCACTCGCTTTCATGAACACTCCAGGTAGTAATTTCCTACAACGATAAATTTTAAATAAATTTTAAAAGAATTATGGGCTGCAATGAACGTCGTAAAAATACCTCGCATAGTGGAACAGAATATAAAATAACTGACACAATTTATTTAAATATTTTAATAATATTCAATTTTTAGGCTTAAAAATTGGCGTGAAATTCCACCACAAGCCGCGACATTTAAATCGAAAATCAAATTAGGGAAAAGTTTTTTTCCCCGCCCAATCAAATTTGGGTTATTAGTTTGACCGTGCAAAAATCTTGTTTTCCTTCAACCAGGACTGGGCGGAGCGGGAGCAACACTTCAGCCCCACAAGCGACACCGCCAACGGGGATATCGATCTGAGCGACATCAGCCTGCGTTTCTCCCCCTTCAAATCGATGACCGCGGAGGGCTTTCCCGCTTTCCTCTCTTCCTCCGACGGGGACAGCTCATTTTCCACTTCAGCTGACAACTTGAAAACACTGGCAGACGGCGGCGGCGGCGGAGGCGGCCCAACCAACGCCCGAGGAGCTAACCAAAATAACTACTTCCTCACTTTCCAAGATGTCCAACAATCGGGCATTTCAGCCAGCATCGGGCCTTACAATGCCGCTTCGATGCAACGAAGCGATATCGCTCGCTCGGCGGGAAGTATTTTTGCCAGTCGTGAAGGAAAGATGGACGATAGCGGGGCTATATCGGAAGCGGGAGGTGCTGGAGCGCGGGACAGTCGGCATACCAGTACCAACAGTAATAAGATGAAATGTTGGACAGACGTCATTGATGACGAGGACGCAGACGGGGTTGGTGGTGGCGGTGACGACGTGTTTAAAGAGCAGTCTTTTATCGCGTCCTTGTCAAAGGACCGGAAGCACCGGTCTTCCTCCTCGCAAAAGGTGCTATCGACCGGCAATTCAAACGGATCGTCGGAGAACCTCACTTCCGGTTATTCGACATCTTCTATGAACGGCTCAGGTGTGTATGTCGCATCGAAAAGGCATTTTACATGAACACAACGAGTAGGCAACGACTATCACAATTAGCAGAAGACATGACATTTAGGAAAGAGCAACATACAACGACTGGCACAAAATTACATCAGTCATTGTCCCTGACACAGACTGACACAAATATAGACAAAAGAACGAACAGACATATGCACAGACACAGACAGAGACAGGGGCACAAACACAGATTCAGACATAGGCACAGAGAGATACACAGACACAGACACAGACACAGACACAGACACAGACACAGACACAGACACAGACACAGACACAGACACAGACACAGACACAGATCGTGAATCAAAATTAGGAAGTTTTAATATTGAACACAGACAAAATTCTAGCGGTTAATTACAATTGCATATTGTAGGTCAAGGAAACGGTGCATTTGCCTATCGACCTCAACTTCTGCGACCAACCCAACGTGTCCGCCAAAGCCCTTCTCTACCATTAAATCTCCAAAACGGTGGCGAACGATCCTCACCACACTCATCTAACATTCAGACAAATACCTCGACTACACGGTCCCCTTCCAGTATCCCACGAAGCCGCTGTTCCGCTCCCGACTTGAAGTTCCTAACGCAACCGCAGACCTCCCATCCTTCTCAAAACCGAGTGCCCGTTCAGCATCCCCTTTCCTGCCCGGCCAACGAGTCCCAACAGTCGAAACTTCCGTTTCGTGTCAACACAGTCGAGGACTGGGATTCCCTTCGGGTTCTGCTACCGGCCGCATTCCAGCGGGCCTTCTCTGGGAATAAATCCAAAGAAGCCGCTCATCCGACTCGCTCGGTGTCTCTACCGGAACGTATGGGGACGGCAGTGCCAGTGCTGGTGGACGACAATGTCTGCCCGACTTGCTTCAAGATGCAGAGCAACCCCGCAGACATGACCGCATCGGTCTGTGACTGCACCCCGACATCGTCCTCCGCCGCGTCAGTTCAGAACGAACCGGAACGGACGCCTCCCTCGTCGAGGCGAACTTCTCAGGGTTCGGTGTTTGTGCCGCCGGGGATCGAGTTCAGACGTGACCGGCAGTATCAGCCGGTAGCGTCACCGAATTTGATGGAATTTTCTCGTCATCTCAACGAAGTGACCGCACCCTCGCAACTCATCATCAACCTCAAACAAAAACAAGGTATGGCGGATTTTGATTTAATTGAAGAGAAAGTAAATTTACTATAGAAGTACAGTTATGTAAGTTTAATCATCTTTTCCGGTGTAGAGTTGGTTACGTTGGTGAAAGCTGCCGCCATGGGACTGGTGGGCTTCCGGCAAATCCAAAAGGTAGAGCAAATTAATTCCGCACGACATACGCGCTGTTGCACAACCACTTTCCCTCTTTAATAATAAATCCGCAATTTCCCCCTTTCCAGGATCACTCTGATAATTTGTCTCATGTAATTGAGCAGCAGCTCACGTCGGCGTTGCATGCCTTAATGGAGGACGGGTTGCGAGCCGGCTACTCCGTGTGGTCGACCGTCGTCAAGCAGTGTAGCCCGACATTGTATAGGCGGCATCTCGCCACTATGATTGAGGCCAACGACAAATTGACATCTGACCCAGAACGCTTCCATGCTTTCATCCAGGAATTACTTAGGTATAAATGCGTTGGTCAATTCCATCTGTCTGTCTTGTCTGTGTCCCTTGCATCGCTCCCCAGATGTCTATCAGTCGGTCTGCCTGCTTGTCTGTGGGTATGTTGGTCCACCTATCTGCCTGCCTATCATTCTTTTTGGCTGTCTGCTTCGCTGTATGTATGCGTGAATTTCTCGATGTATTTTGTCTGTCTGTCTGTCTGTCTGTCTGTCTGTCTGTCTGTCTGTCTGTCTGTCTGTCTGTTTATCTGCCTATCTGTTTGCCTAATGATGTACCTGTTTGTCTACCTGCCTGTATGCCTGCTTGCCAGCCCTTTCTTAATCAATATTTGCATTGTTTGCACTTTTTAGGTTGAGCGATTTGAATGCTTGGCTTCTTCAAATAGTCCAGGGCAACACACCGGCCGCACTCCGCCAATACTACTCAATGGACGGTTTCCTCTTCCTCGCCAATTCCGTGACGAAAGACCTCTGGGACGACTTGATGGATACGCTGTCGTGGCTATCAGGCACCTCTCAGAGCCACTGCGAGTCCTTCATGCAGCAGCCCGACATCCACGGTCCCAAACACAGTCCCCGTTTCCAGATCTCTCCTAGCCGACAGGCCGCCGACCAGAGCGCCTCTTCCAACTCCATCCGACGGTTGACTTCCAAATTGGGTCGTCGCATTTCCCTGCTCCCGGCATGCAGTCCTAACGGAATGACTGCGGCTGGCAACAAGAAAGTGGTCACGGCCGGAAACACCGGTAGACCCACGCTTCCGTCTCCTGCCGCGCCGCCAGTGCCGCCGATACGGAAAATGTTCACACCCGGCCAAGTGCCAGCGCAACCGCATTTGCCAATGAGCAGCCGCTGGAGCGAATGGACGCTGAGCGAACGTGATAATTCCGATGGATCTTCCCAGACACCTCACCACCGATTAGATGTCCCCAGTGTAGGCACTCGGTCGCGAAAATCGCCGAGCATGTACGACATGCGTTCTGTTATTATGTGATGAATCATACTGTTAAATCTCTCTCCTCAATACTTTACGTGTAGTGGAAGTGCTTTGTTTTTTATGTTCCGTTCTTCCGTTTATCTCAAGTAGTCTATATCTAGTCAAAGAGCAAGAATGCTTTCTCAATTCCTGTGGAGATCTATGACAGTAAAAGTTGTTAAAAGAATTGGCACTGCTTAAGCAATCCAAAGTTGATGACGGACATTGAGAGCCATAAAGGGAGACATAAACAGTACGTAGGCCTATTAAATAAAAGCTTTGGGATAATTATGTCTGGATTACTGTGGGCGCAGCACTGCTCCGTTGTTGAGGGTGACAGCGACTGGGTCTCGTACGTGTCTTGACTGGGCGTCCCGTTTGTCAAAGAACGTCTGGAGACGACCGCCAAAGCGACTACCGGAACACATAGTCAGGAGCTCCAAAATGAAGACCACAATGCCGATCGCACATCCGGCAGCCAGGCAGATGTAGACTCCGATTACGTCTGTGATGCCGACTTTGCGGACTTCGTTAGGGGCCACCTCCAATTCTTGTTGACAGCGTTTTGGACGGTGGCTTCGGTCGAGTTCTTCATCGGTCCAGTGGCTGATCAGTCCGGAATATGACATTCGACGAATCCTGATCAAATGAATAAACAAATAGACGCACTTTTTGTCTGTGTCTGTGTCTGTGTCTGTGTCTGTGTCTGTGTCTGTGTCTGTGTCTGTGTCTGTGTCTGTGTTTGTGTGGCTTGTTTGCCTCTGACGGCACGGTAGAATGCCGCTGTCAGGATTCGCATTTGCAAAAAAAATAGTGCATACCATTTGTCAAACAGGTTCGCGTAGTTTGTTCCCTTCCCAAAGGCGAATGCATAGTTAACTTTTTCCAGCGGTTTCCGCATCAGCGCATACTGACACGGTCCTTCGTCGACCGAATCCTGCGCAATCGTAGCCAGCATATTGGACAGTGCACCAATATACCCATACTTATAGCGTGAGACCCGTTCAACTGCAGTCTCATAGTAGTCAGCCATTCCAATGTCTTCATTTTGCTGAATTCTTCGAAGCGTTTCCATATAGGACGGTTTCTGTGAGTCCAGAAACAGGGACTCGACGTAAGAGTTGCGTTGCACTACCGGTTGAATTTTGCTGGTATACACGAACTCCTCAAAGTTATCTACGAACTTCAGTTTGCCGGGGAATGTCAAGAAGGCAATCAGATTGCCGGAATATGTCGCAACG
>LRSR01009360.1:0-46167 GCA_001579985.1 Hypsibius dujardini | reverse complement strand
AGATCTTCCGAAGTTGGGAAAACACTGGACGATTCCATTTTCCTTCATTTTCACTGTAAAAATGGTGATTATTACAACTACCTTAAATAAGATCCTTTTATGACGCAATCCCATTTCCGATTAATTTTGGAGTCGACTGACATCATCCAAAGTTCAAGTTTGTTCTAAAAACCACCATTTTTACAGTGGAAATGAAGGAAAATGGAATTTACAGTACCTGTGTTTTTCTAACTTTGAAATGTCACCAAAAAAAATTTTGTCTGACTTTAACAGCGAAATAAATGTTTATGTTCTTGACTGAACTAGATCTAAATAATGAAATAGTTTGAAGTGATTCTAAATTCGGCATTTGAATAATGCTCCAAGTTAGATGCAATTAAAAAAAATTCAAGTTCGCCCACTTCCGCCCACTTCCGCCCACTTCCGCCCACTTCCGCCCACTTTCGCACTACCATGATGGGTCCATGGTTCCGTGTTGTCAGGACTCTAAAGAAGCCCCTACCTATAGTCGAGAATTTCCGGCTTGGTCTGATTGGCCATGGTGAACAAATGGAAGGTCGTCTTCACGTAGTCAGGGGACTCTGGTAACCGTGGAAAATTTCCCACGGTGCCCTGGATGGAGAACCAGCCCAGCTCGTTGTAGTGGACGTTGTTGGAGTCGTTTTGCCGGCCGCCGCTTATCGGCGATCGAAAGAGCGCCCTCGTGCCTTTGCTTTTCTTCAACTGGTCCGCCTCGTAAGTCGCCATCGCGGCGACCATTTGCGGCAGCATGAGGTCCAGATTGGCGTCTGTCTCGACGGGAGCTGTCACGTTCATGGGATGATCCAGAACGAGGCCATCCGCAAAATTGTCGTCGATGATTGAGGAGGAACTGTTGTTGGGATGAGCGGCAATGCAGCTCAGGATTAACAACAGATGGATCAGGGAAGAAATAACCTCCATGGTCACGGGTGAAAGGAATGATTTTACACACTTTAATTCAATTTGGTTGACTTCCCTCTGAGTTACATACCAGTAGGAGCATGAAGTATAAAGCGTCTGAGACTCGTTTACAGACCAGATCTCGAACTACTACCGGTGGACTAATCGCCATTTGAAGAACAGATAATGATCAGCACGGGGGTGAGTTTTTTCTACAGCCGTTCGGAAGGTGCCTGGATGAAAGGTGGTAGGCATGCAGCCATTGGAATGATGAATGGGCTGATAGCAGGAGCCTATCAACTTTTGTTCGTTCTGATTATTTTTTCCAATGCCACAGACAGACAGATAGACCGATAGATGGGCAAATAGGCTTGTAAGGTGATCAACAGACCAACAGCGAGGCAGACAGGGAGACCGGCAGGATGGCAGATAGACAGACAAACATGCATAAACGATAGGCAGACAGGGAGGCAAACAGGCAGACAAGACGACAGAGAGACAGGGACATGGACAGACAGACAAACAGACAAACAGACAGACAGACAGACAAACAGACTGGCAGGCAGACAGACGGAAGAAGATGAGGTTGGTATTAGGTCTCTCATCTTTTTTCATTTCTACCAAAGTCATGCATTATGCAGCATTCACTGCAGCAAGGACTGGCCATACTGTTCTTATATATGCAAAAGACAGTGCAATTGTGCCGGGGTTTCATTACAATAAGTATATGTATTAGTGGACGTGATCGTAATCTACCTGCGCGAATGGAGACAATATTAATGATTCGAGTAAATAATTAAAAGAAAATGACGCGTTCGGCATTAGTCGATTCCTCGCGAACATGCTCATCTTGGATAACAGACGAGTTATTGTCACCCGCTCTCCCAATCAGCCAGAATGTTTTCATTGTTCCTTTGCCCTAACAATAAATGTGTGTGAAATGCATCTTCGAATTGGTTACACCATCAACACCTCACAGTTGCTGCTGTAACGCATCACTCACCTTGACGTAAATTTCGCCCCGGTCATGCACCACAAATCCGCCAATATTTTCCAGAAACTCCTTTGTCTTCTCCGAGATTTGAATTCTCATGGCTGTTTAAAAAAACACACACACAGTGGAATTGGTATGACTGTTTTAGCCTGAACAGAAATTGTCTGAAAAAGTGAGTTTGTTTCTCTCACGTTCCCCTGTCGATTCCATCCGGGAAGCAACGTTTACAGTATCGCCGAATCTAAAAACACATTATGGAAAAATAAATAAAACAAATTAACTACCGTAATCTCCCGATCTCAAGGGACACTTTTTTGCCCTACCAGTTATTTTGATCCACCCCGGATCTTATTTGTTCATCACCGTTTGCTATTGTTTACCTACAATCAGTCAATCAACTGATTCGATGTATGTGTCAGGTAATTCCACTTAATCAATCGATCAATCGCTGTCACGTTGCTCTTTCATTTCAACCAATCACGACGCAGTGAATCCGATTGAACAGTCACCGATGACCGGAGGGGGCGGGGCTTAACTGTCCCATTAGATCAGATGATTACGGTATAACAGTGAATCGGAATTTAGAAACTCAGTCAAGTATATATACTGTACAGGCAATATCGAGGCATTTTATGGCCCACGATTCCGGCCACGCAGGATCCTAAGAAGTACACATAGATCACCAGAATTTATCATTAGAGTGTGGTGCCGTTTTTTCAACTGTTATGCCAGACAGCGCTCACCCGAATTGATTCCGATGCGAACTTGCAGTTTCTCCTTCAAGCTTTTCGGCACCTCAAAGTTGGAAATGTCCCGACGGATGTGAAGGGCCACGTTAGCGATCTCACTGACGTGGCGTTTTCCATTCCGAACGGGCAGACCACTTGACACCTAGACCCGCCAAAAAGAGCACGAAAAAGCGCTCCTTAATGCCCGCACAATCACAATTCTAAAGCGAGAGTAAAAAACGAAATAAATTGTGCTCCCTTTAATGTTATTATTATGTGAATAATATATTGTTTAAGAAATAAACTAAAAATTGTCTGGTAGTTTGTTAATTACTGTGATTGGGCAGAAGTGTGTGACCATTACGACTGTATCTTTAGACTTTAGACAACTTGTTTGCTTACGATATTCTCATAAGTCTTTTTAACAGTTTTTTTTAGGAAAATTTGCGAATGTAATCCGGAAACTCCTCTCACCATGTAGGCGTCTCCGATGGTCTCGACTTTATAGACGTCGTAGTTCTCCAGCACCCCGTCAAACAGAGTATACAGATTATTTAGCAATGAGACCACTTCCATGGGCGCGATACTCCCACAGATGGTTGTGAATCCGACGATGTCGCTGAAGTAGATGGACACGCTGTCGTAGGATTCCGGTGCGACAGTTTCTCCCTTGGTCAAAGCCGCCGCAATAACCCTAACTCAAACAGTCAACTCTTTTAAGGATGGCAAAACTAAACTAAGACTAAGTGACCAACTAACTGAGTGACCAACTAACTAAGTGATCAAGTAACTAAGTGACCAAGTAACTAAGTGACCAAGTAACTAAGTGATCAAGTAACTGAGTGACTAAGTAACTAAGTGATTAGGAACTAAGTAACTAAGTAACCAAGTAACCAAGTGACTAAGTGACTAAGTGACTAAACTAAGACTTTAAGGGACTAATTTCTCGTCCCTGTTTAATATCTTGTTTAGTTGAACAAGAAACTAAAATAAAGTCTTAGTTACTGAAGATTTAAGTGATAAAATTATTAAACTAACACTGATCAGCTAATTTTGACTAAAGCTAGACTGAAATTTTCTATTACATGGACTTAAGAAACTAAATTAAAAATCCTTGATAACTCTAATTTTTAGTTGACTAAAAAAACTAATTTAAAATTAGTTAACTAACTGAGTTTTGGCCATCCTTAATTATTTGTTGCATTGAATTATTTAAACGTTTCAGTTGTTGATTTGTTTACTTTGGTAATAGTTGTCCGAGAAGTTCTTCCGACCGTTTCTTCTCTTCCATAAACTGACGCGTCTTCTCGACGACCTGCTCCTCCAGATTGTTGGCATACTGCTCCATGCGAGCCAGGAGGTAATCGACAATGTTGGCACTACCTTTGCCGACAATCTTTTTCACGATTTCTTTGATCTTTGTGAAGGGCGGACGTGTCAGAGCAAACTCGGACCAGCAATTCTCCATCAATTGATACAGCTCTGGACGGCAAGCGGTACGCGGCACGACCGGTCGCATAGGGGGAATATTGCCCTCCTTGACCTAAACATAACAAGTTCACTTTAACGCTGCAATAAATAATATAATCTTCATTTTACATTTATTAACGACGCAATTTCGGATTGTTGCGTGAATTTTATATGGCATTTTAGCCTTATTACTTCGAGCACAATGGTTTTTGGAGACTCCTGGTAGCTGTATGCCGCCGCTTCACCGTCCAACATTCCCGACGAGTATGGCGAGCTTCTCAGAATTATTTGTTGCAGCACAATCGCGAAGCTGTAGATGTCGCCTACGTTCCATTGTTGAAATGAAGAATAATATTTGTTCCTCAATATTTATTAAATTTAATATTAAATTATTTGTAAATATTTATAAGATTTACCTTTTTGAGTGCCACGTGCGGGCATTGTCAAGCGCAAAAGTTCCGGCGCCCGCCACAGCAGAAGAGTGTAGAGACCGCTGTCTTCGTTCCTTCGTTTGTCGTTGGTGTCCGGCGGCTCAAGGTCAGCCGGGTTGACGAACGCCGAGATGCCGTAGTTGGTGATCTTGAGGACGAAACGACCGTCCACCAGGCAGTTGAAGCCGGTCAGGAAACCGTGGGAACCGATGGCCGATGCGTGGAGATACTCCATGCCCTGTAAAAAGTAAAAAGTAAAAAAAAAATGATCTTCTTGACCTCTTCTTGTTGGCTTGAATTGCAGAAGTTTTGAACCGCTTAACCGCTAACCTCTTCAAAAAGAGCATAAATTCAGTCATTCGACAGCATGGACAAACGAGGTATGGTATGACTCCAACAAGACGTCGAAATGATATCGAAATCCGGACGAATTTACAATTTCAGACATGAATCAGTTGAAAAATAAAGATTTTGGTGAAAAAGTTTGCTTTTTGAGTTCTGGTTTGACCGGGTGAATAGTTTAAAGGACCTAAAACAAAAGATTATTCTCCCTGCTAAAAAAGCCAATCCTTAATTGTTTGGATTTCAAAGTGGATTTTAAAATTGGATTTTCAATACTAGAGAATCTAAATTTGATTCGAAATCGATTAGCGTTGATAAAAATACATTGTGCCATCAAGCGGCGGAGCCATCAGGTGGCTATGCTGTGCTAGCTCCCTAGTGCCATTCGAGAATTAGTGTAACTCCGCCCCACGGACTCGTGAAATATTTCTGTAGGCGCAAATCAATCCACATTCAATTTCGGATCAGACAAATACAAAACATTCAAAGTCCAAGCTAGTTCGTAGTTAGACGAAATGGTTGTTTGAGGGGAAAAATCTTACGTTGTTTTCGGTAGCTTAAACATTCGCGTGCTAGAATTAAGATCTGAGCAAAACTTTGTTTCTTTTCAAATTACGTATTCTCAACTATATTTTGCATGAAATTTTCCAAATCGATCGAATGTTCAAATCCCCAACCGATTTATATTAAGACAATCCCAGTGAATGTACGATTGAATATTTAATGTACGATATTTAATGTAATGAGTGAATGAATGTACGATTGAATATTTAATGTACGATATTTAATGTACTGAATGAATGAATGTACGATTGAATATTTAGAATGACAAGGAAATTAACTTTGGTTGAACTTTGGAACTTTTGTTGAACATTTCTTTTCTGTTTCCGTTTTATTATTTCCATCGAGTTTGTGGATTCCTTGACTAGGAGCCTGACAAAATGCTAGCCGTATTGCCCAACCAAAAACTGACCTCAATCAAATCCTTCAACAGAGAATATTTAAAGGCCCAGTCGAGTTCGAGCTTGTCTGACTCGAGGATGGTCTCCAGCGTGCCCTTGACGCAGACCTCACCGACAATGCTCTCGCAAAAGGTGCTGTCATCCAAACAGAGCCCGACGAAACGATGCAGGTTAGGGTGGATCACCGCGCGAACCTGAATACACAGAAAAGGACATTTTTAACCAACCTCCCCTCACGAAGAGCGAAGAGCGAACTTGGGACGATTTTGAAAGGAGGAACGCAAAATGCATTCACTATATTTTTTAAGCTTTGGTTACAATTTGAGTGATTATTTAAAAAATTTATTTCATCGGTGAAGCTATAAAAAGTGAAAAACCTTTATGGTAAAATCTTTTAAGTCCGTAAAACACGGAATGATTAATTTCTTGTGATGTGCACTGTAAAAACCTCGTTTTTCGGGAAAGGTTTAATTTCATGTTTTTTTTACATCATCTCTTTCCAAATTCAATTTAGAATCGGTTTAGGTTTTGCTTTTAAATTTTCAGTTTTCAATCAATTGGTTTTCGCAGAATCTTCTTCGGATGGCAGGGGGCGGAGCTATCGACCTTTCAATTGAGAAATTCGCGTTTCCGGTCTGGATTGAACCTGGCCGATAGCTCCGCCCCCTGTCATCCGAAAGCATTTCTCCTAATGTCAATTGAATTCAATTTAAGTGGAATGTGAATAGAAAGAGTTTTGTAAAACTGCGACATCAAACCTTCGTCAAAAATTGCGCTTTTTAAAGCGGCATCGAGGAATAAGAATCTTCTCGTGATTTGCGGCCTTTGAAAAGTCTGTGAAAAAATGTTAGAGCTTCACAGCTTAAAACTTATTTTAGTAATCATCCTTAATACTGAAATAATTTGAGAAAGTAAAGTGGATGCAGTTTGCGTTCCCAAATCGTCCCAAAAGACAGCCTTGATGGAATGGCAGACCTGGTTCAGCTCTTTGACCAGGGTCGCTGTTGGCTTGTAGATCTTCTTTGGGATCTCGATGATGCACACGGGCACGCCCCTGTACATGGCCACCTCCCCGCGGGCATTGCTCCAGTTACTCTTGCTGATGGTGCTCGTAAGCCGACCGTCCAGACCGCTTGGCACTGAACTGACCTATAACATCGACACTGTATTCTACACGAGACTCTTCTGCCCGGCTTACTGGGTTGCTTGAAGTGCTGACGATCCTTCCCGTCAACTGTTTCAGTTCGTCCTTCTGAATACGCCACCAAAACGGGTCATTATTTGCACTGTTGGCCTTCCTAAGAATAAACATCGACAATAGTATATTTATAGCGACGAATGCTTAACCCGTGCTTAACCAATGCTTAACAAACGGTGCCAGATCGGACACGATTTGAGTGCCGGAAGTACTTTTTAGTACGCCACTTGAAGCCCCCATCCCAATCTTGTGTACTGTGCACATGCAAAAAGGTCGTCACTTACATTTTTGTAATCAAGAAGTAGCCACCAATGCCGGAGGCCGCCGCGACAACGAGTAGTCCCAATGCCAGGCCGGTGATGGATCCTGGCTGATTACTCAGCCCCAATGCTATCGAAGTATTCATTGTGCAACATGTTCTGGCAGTTACAAACTCCACGGGAAAAGGTAGTTCTTTTTACGTGGTTGGCATGCGATTCCCAATCCGTCAAATCCGCAGATCGGCTCGTTCGGCGGCAAACCGTCGCGATCGGGCCACTTGAACTTGCCGTACCAAATGGTTTCGAAGTTGCTGTAGTCGATCCTCAGGATATCCTAGAACGTACATACAAATAAAAAATATGTAATACAAAAATATACATATGTGAGTGTGTGTAGTATAAATAAACTGGAAACACGCGTTCAGGAATTTATTATTAATTCGTAAAAATCTAGCAACAAAACCTCAAATTTTCCAGATTCTGGGCTCATTTGTTTGAGGGAATAGGCACGAGTTCGGTCCCCATCCTCGTCGATATCGATGAGGTAGCCCAATGGGCTTGGCACCGAAGTGTTGGTCATGGCAAGGGCCATCAGAGTCCCGTTTTTCACATTCCCTCCCAACCGGTGAAGTCTGCTAATAGCACTGGCGTAGATTATAACCGCATCGTAATAACTGGTCACAACCGGATCAACCTGAAACGTTACCGTCAATAACACTTCAAACAGTTCAGCTGTATCAATCATGAAATTTTGTTGTACCAACATTAATCATTTTTGTCAAGTTCACGAGTACAGTACTCAACTACTCCTATCTGTACCTCCTCAAATGCCCCGTAGATGTAGTTGTAATATTTTTTAGCCCGTCTGCGGACCTCTTTCTGGAATTCTGTGAAAAACTGATCCCGCGTCTCGTACAGGGCGAGTAACGCCAAGGAACGATAAGCTGACTGGGCATCCTGAAAAAGAAGTAGCACGAAAATGCAAAGGTCACGCATCGAATGCAAAGGTCACGCGTCGAATGCAAAGATCACGCGTCGAATGCAAAGATCACGCGTCGAATGCAAAGGTCACGTGTCGAATGCAAAGGTCACGCGTCCAATGCAAAGGTCACGCGTCCAATGCAAAGGTCACGCGTCCAATGCAAAGGTCACGCGTCCAATGCAAAGGTCACGCGTTGAATGCAAAGGTCACGCGTTGAATGCAAAGGTCACGCGTTGAGAGGTTGTATTTGGTTTGAAATTATTTTGAAACGGATGTACTCTTTCGTGAACGTCGTGATTCATCCAGGTGAACTCGCCCCATGATTTGCTCTTGAACAGCTCCACCGCAATGTATACCTGCAGTGTTATTACAGTGATAAGTGATCTGACATTGATGCAGTGATCCGAAATTCAGAGGCAAAGGTTACTAACATAATTGCCATCAGTCAGACCAAGCGTTCGAGCACATATCTGAAAGAAAAACCTCGGCCAATCAAAAATGTACCACTACAGTTCCCGTGTGCACCCATTTTACGATTCCTACCCCCTTTTCTCAATTAATGTGAATTTTAAAACCAAATCAAGCTGGCTTAAGGATATTTGTGTTAATAATTTAGTTTGATTTCGTCTGAGATGAAAGTCTCAAGTTATTACAAAATCTCAGCTGAAAGTAAAAAATGATTGAGGATACCTTACAATCAACTTTAACTGAAATTCGTAAAATACAATTGTATCTCTGAACGACCAAATGTAAAGTGAAACTGAAAAACTTTCTATTTAATTTGTGATACACGATAGAGAAAAAAATCTTTTGATGATTCTCATTTTATATTTCGTTAGTTATCCAATATTAAAAGGTATTTCCTACCGAAATTTTAATTAAATTTAATAATAAATTAATAGATGCTGACAATGGTCTGTCAATAATAAAACCGGGGCGACAGAGGGTGACAAAAGCGAAAGGGCATGAAAGAGGGTAAAGCTGTTTCCTAATCAAAAATATCACTTATATTTGTAATTCTAGCTGGAACTAACTAGCTGGAACTTTAAATGTTACTTAAATTATTTCAAGTTCTGATCTATCTACTTAATTATAAATGTTATTCGTACGTTTATTGATTCAACTTAAGTCATATTTAGTTCAACCTCATTGCATGTCACATGTTGAGTTTAAATTTAATTGCATTAAAATGAAAAAGAATATATTTATCATTGTTGTAATATAAAATCCGCGAACAACAATTTTTTGTTAATTCTTAAATTAAATCTTGGTTAAATTTAAGATTAACCCATGTCACATACTGATTGTCATTTTAATTAAAAGACGCGTTATTACTTTCGATTTATGCGTGTGACATGTATGAATGAGCCATACCATAATCTTGCGAACCACTGTGGCATTGGCGAAGAGGATGACAACTGTCAAGGACATCTGCGTTAAAAAAGATTTGCGAAAAAGGTCGCTGCCTTCGCACCTCGTGATCGACGACTCGCATCCATCAGCAACGCACGATAACGTTCCTCCGTGGCTTCGTTGCTGCGGAAGAGCAGCAATTTGGCCTGCAGATAAAGGTCCTCCCGTTCCTGCCGATAGCGAATGGTTAAGGTGTTGCCGAGCTCGGAGAAGAACTGGCTGGTCTCATCGGTCAGCAGCGTGGTGTGGGTGTAGTTGAAAGTGTTGAGGAAGATCACCACCAACCGGCAGATGTCGGTGAAGGAGTATGCAGGACGAATTAAATACGGCATCTCACTCCGCTTCAAGCCGGTGTTGCCCTCAATATTGGCGGACGGGCAGCCGATGATCGGGGCCTGACGGTATTCCGCAATCCGGTAGAGGTCCGCCACCGACCGATCACAACCTAAGAAATAAATATTACGGCAAAATATATCACAATTTAATAATTCAAACTAAACAATCATGAGCATTTATTATTTTTTATTGCTAAATTAATATTAGATTACCATATTTGATAGCAACCTAAAATGTAATTGAGAAGGCCAAATAATCAATCAATGTTTCATCCTTTCCATTAATTATTAGTAATAAATTCGGTAAGTTTTATAAAGTTTGAGTTATGTTGTTGCGTCTCCATTTTTTGCGTTCTCAAGTGAATTTTAATAGTCTACCTGGTCCAATATAAATGTCGCACTCGATCCCTTCGGCGACCCAGTCCAGAGCACTGTGGATGGCTTCGTTATTCGCAGAGCAGACATTGCCGCCGTCTTTGTAATAAAAGGCCAACTCAATATCCGCTGGAAGGATTGAGTCTCTAGCATATTCCAGAGCGAGGTCCATGGCTGGAGCAGCTCGATGGTAGTCGTACACCAGGGCAGTGTTGCCCTTTTCCATCACGGAGCAAATATTGAGGGTTATATTTGCCGGTGCGTCTCGCTTCGTTTTTTGGCCTCCAACAGTGTAAGACAAAGACGTCCAAATACACAAGAGACAAAACATTAAGCTAAATGACTTCATTTTTTGTTAAAACTATTCGATAAAGGTCATTCTAGTGATTGAGCCAGTGAAAGAAGGCGCGAAAGAGTTATTTGTGGGTTGATATACCGGACAACCTCGACACTGACGAAGCCCTTGGGCCCAAAGCGTGCTAAGTGCAACTGAAATTCATGTCGAATACGTACGAATTCATTGCACCATGTTATCACGTGTGTGTGATGGTTGCCTGATGGAGCCATTTTGAGTTAAGATAACCGTACATTTTCCGGTCGAGCCCGAACGAAATATCGTCAATCTAAGCGTGTTTCACGTTTTTTATGCTATCGGGCGGGTTGAATAATAAGGTAATCAACTGTGAATACTTTTCAGGAGAGGATGAATAGTGGCCTGGGGAGATTTATGTCTTGGCATATCTTTCATGCAGAAAAGGAAGACCTCATTACGGTACATTACCTTACATAACCCATCACCCAAAATACGAATAATGATTCATCACCCAAAATATGGGTGCTAACCAATTACCCAAAATACGGATAATGACTCATCACCCAAAATATGGGTGCTAACCAATTACCCAGAATATGGGTAATGACCCATTACCCAAAATACGAATAATGATTCATTACCCAAAATATGGGTACTAACCCATTACCCAGAATATGGGTAATGACCCATTACCCAAAATACGAATAATGATTCATTACCCAAAATATGGGTGCTAACCAATTACTCAGAATATGGGTACTAACCCATATTTTGCTTCAGCGAAAACAGGCAAGTGAGCCATTTAGCACGATTGAACCTTTTTTTTGGTGGACGGTCCATGTAATCTCCCTGCCGGTTTATTCTAACCGATTTTGGAATATTATTGGGCCAATTGCAGCTTTACAAATTGAACAATTAATAACCCATTACTGCGTAATCCTAAATCATCTGAGGAAATACCGCCTTTAAAACTATTCTTCTAGCACAAAGAAATAGAACGGGGCTTACACGTCGATTTTCATTCGCGGTTGTAATTGCGGCACAATTAAAACAATCGGAATTCATAACAGCTGAGCTGTCAGATGGCTCCTCCCCGCACCGCGGTCCTTCCTTTTTAAAACCCAGTCTCTAGCGTCTATTTTATATAAAAGTGTATGAGTGTACTAATTCTGTTTTCAACTAAAAATATTACACAAATATGGCAAGTGCAGATTCTTGTCGAAAAAAATTGCTCCTCGTCGGTTGCAGATTTGACAAAAAACCGTCTCATACCTCATTAGTTCTGACAACTGACAATGGAAGATACACAGCTAATATTTTATTATTTCTTCTTTAGAGATCGTATCTGTGAAACATCCGGGAATTATGACAGAACGAGAACAGCAGTCGAGAGAGTGGTAATTATCAACGGAATGAATTCAAATGGATCGAAATTTGTAGCAAATACGTTCCGAGTTATCCGGTTTCAACTGACGAGAAATTCGAACAAAGAACAAAGACAGAAATTAAACCTGTGAACCCAGTCACACATGCAAAGGAACACATGCGAAGGAATGCTCGCTGGTAATGAGAACGGTAATATTTAGCTCGCAAGTACAAGTAAGGTCAGCAGAAATGAATAAAATAAAATAAAATATAAATAAAATAAGATAAAAGTAAAATATAAATAAAACAACATATGAATAGAATGAAATAAAATAAGGTGAGTAGGAATAAATAAAAATGCCTAGCGTCCAATGTTGCAGCTTGCCATGCGGTCAACGCCCATTGTTATTATGACCTTCATCCGCAGCTGAGGAGTCCATACCGCGGAATGGTGGAATAGCATCTATGGCTTCCTTTTTAGATGCCATCGAGGCGTCACTCAACAGTGACACGAGCCAGTATGTCTTCATGGTGCCTTTTCCCTATCAATAGGCAAAGAGCTGATCATCCCATGGTACTCTCCACGGTAATCGCAGCCCTAAACATCAACCACACCCACCTTGACGTAAATTTCTCCACGTTCCTCCAGATGGAAGCCGCCGATGTTGTCCAGCAGCTCTTTGGTCCGCTCGGACGTCTGAATTTTCATGGCTATAGAACCGTGCAGATCCGTCTCAAAGTTAAGTGTAAGAAGACCTTTCAATTTCATGCCAAATGATGATTCTCAAAATGATTTTCTCACGTTCGCCTGTAGATTCCATGCGTGAGGCGACGTTGACGGTGTCCCCAAACCTGTATTTTACATCACGCCCTTAATCGGAGCATTATTCAAGTGCCAAATTCAGAATCACTGCGACATATTTTTTATTTCTCCGGTAAAGTCGGGCAGAGTTTTTTTGGTGATATTTCAAAATTGGGAAAACACTGGAAGATTCCCTTTCCATTCATTTTCACTTTAAAAATGGTGATTTTTAGAACCACGTTAAATAAGATCTTTTTGACACTATTTTATTTCAAATTTAATTTGGAGTCGTTTGGCATCAGCCGAAAAAGTACATGGTCAGGAAAATTAGAATAGAATTATCATGTGTTGTTCCAACTTTAAAATATAACGAAAGAAAAACTTTCATGGCTTTCCCGGCGAAATAAAAACATTTTTTATCACTGAAGTAGGCTAAGCAAAAAAATAGTTTACAGTCATTCTGACTTCGACAAATGGAAGAATGCCGCAAGTTAGATAGATATATTTTATACCTACTATCATATCGTAATGTATAATAATTTATAAACAACGTAAATCCACTTCGCTATTTTATTTTACATACAGACAGTAGCGGGGCATCTTATGTCCTACAATTCCAGCCACACAGGATCCTACAGATGAGGCAAACATTTATCGAGCCACTCGTATCGGTTTGATACACGTTCTGGTGCGTGGGTTCGCTAACACGATAATGTACGAGGAACATGCTCTGTTCACACACCGGAATGGATGCCAATGCGAACTTGCAGCTTATCCTTAAGCATTCGTGGGATCTCAAAGCTGGAAATGTCCCGGCGGATGTGGAGCGACACGTTGGCGATCTCGCTGGCGTGACGCTTACCGTTGCGGACCGGCAAACCGCTGGACACCTACAATATCCAACCGCAATGATGGACATAACAACGACAAAATATCTACTGTGCATGTAAACAAAAACAAACACAAACTTTTCAATAATCTTATTGTTGAGTAATCTATACACTAATGCAGTTAATAACTATTAGATACATAATTATTAATAATAGTAATAGTAGTAATAACATTAATAGTAATGGTAGTAATAGTAATAATAATAGTAATAATAGTAATAGTAGTAATAGTAGTAATAATAGTAATAGTAATGGTAGTAATAGTAATAATAATAGTAATAATAATAGTAATAGTAGTAAAAGTAGTAATAATAATAATAGTAATAGTAATAGTAATAATAATAGGTATAAGTATTAATAATTAATAACGTAAACGGAGTAACTTCTTACCATATATGCATCTCCAATCGTCTCAACCTTATAGACATCGTAGCTCTCCAAGACTCCGTCGAACAGGGTGTATCTAGAAATAATATTTTAATGGGCTCTTTTCGAACTGTATTATTTATTGAAAAAATAAGTGTATGTACAGGTTGTTCAGCAGCGTGACCACCTCCATGGGTGCTATGGCCGAGCAAATGGTCGTGAACCCGACGATATCGCTGAAGTAGATGGACACGCAATCGTATGACTCCGGAGAGACACTTTCGCCTTTTGTCAAAGCCGCCGCAATAACCCTAAATTAAGAGCACCCATTTCTGAATTGGTCCATGCAAAGTTTTAGTAACATAATTTAATATACTCTTGAAATAAACATCCATTAATTCTCCATGTCCCAAAATGCTTAATTTATGGTGTCGATTATAGAAAATCTTTAGCATACTTCGACAATGGTTGAGCATATTTTCTCGGAGCGTTCCTTCTTTTCAACAAACTTTTTGAAATCGATTATTTAATTGTACATCTTTGATCATTTTAGTTAATGTGTTTATGGTAAGAGAAGTTCTGTACTTTGGCAACAATTGGCTGAGCAATTCCTCGGAGCGCGTCTTCTCCGCCATGAACTGGAGCGTTTTCTCTGCGACCTGGCCTTCGAGATTGGTCGCGTACTGCTCCATGCGTGCGATGAGGTAGTCGACAATGTTGGCACTACCTCGACCGACTATTTTGCGGACTGCCTCCTTGATCTTGGGGAAGGGCGGACGGGACATGGCGAATTCCGCCCAACAGCTCTCCATCAGCGCGAATAGAGCTGGGCAGCAAGCACTCCGTGGGACGATCGGTCGCATCGGTGGAATACTTCCTGCTTGGACCTAAACATTGTGCGTTTCATAGTTTATACAATTAATGCATCTTCTAAGATTAGACAATTATTTCTCAAGCATAAATTATCAGCGTAATTGTTCTATAATATTACTTGCAAATATGAACACAAACAAATCAAAAAACAGTTATCTATTATTCTCGAGCGTAATTATTCTTACTACGTGATTTTATATAACAGTTCAGTTACTCTTTTAATTATTTTTAGAAAATTTCAAGTTTCTCATCTTGAGACTTTCAACGCCAGCAGAGGTGGAACAAATACTGTTAAGCTCACCTCGAAGACGATTTCTCGAGGAGACTCCTGGTAGTTGTACGTGGCGACCACTTCATCCGAAGTGCTCGCTGAGTACGGCGGACTTCGGAGGATTATCTGCTGCAGAATAACTCCATAACTGTAGATGTCTCCCTTCTGAAAAAGAAACATAAACGTCATTCCGGTGCAATAACTGACGCGTGGGACCATCCATCGGCCATTCGATTCACGCACCTGAGTTCCACGACCCGGCATGTTAACGCGCAAGAGTTCAGGCGCACGATACAACAGCAGGGAATAGTCTTCCCGCACTGTGTCCTTTTTATCGGGAGCTAAGAGGTCTGCCGGGTTAACAAACGCCGAGATACCGTAGTTGGCTATTTTAAGAACGAATCGGCTGTCGATGAGGCAGTTAAATCCGGTCAAAAAGCCATGGGAAGCAATAGGCGACGAATGTAGGTACGTCATTCCCTAAAATATACTTCCATGTGTTTTATATTTGTATTTTTAAATATATAAAAATATTTCGTATTTAAGCCAATAAAATTTTAAGAATAATTATACAAGTATAATTATATATTTTAATTTTACACTATATAAAAATATGTATCTAGGACAAATTAATGTAATTAAAAGAGCGGAATATAAATTGTGTGTTAGACTGTTATGAGCTTATATATATTTCTGTTAAAAATATAACAATTTATAGACAAAATCCTATAAATAAATTTGATGAATACGTTTGCGGTTATTACAAAACGTATTGCCAGTTAATGTCTCGGTACCTCGGTTAGGTCTTTCAACATGGAATATTTAAAGGCCCAGTCCAGCTTGATTTTGTCGTCTTCCAGGATTGTCTCCAACGATCCCTTGGTGCAGAGCTCACAGACGATCCGGTCGCAGAAGCTGTCCTCAGTCAGGCAGAGGCCGATGAAGCGCAACAGGTTAGGATGGATTATGGCTCGAACCTACACGAGCGCACACGCAGATTCGTTGCAATTAACGTGAAGGGAGTTGCAACTGATAGAGCTATCTTAATCGTAACCTGGTTGAGTTCTTTGATGAGGCTCGCTGAGGTCTTGTAGGTCCTCTTGGGCACGTCGAGCACGCACACCGCCACGGCCTGGTAGAACGCAGTCAGACCGCGGGCGTTGTTCCAATTGCTGCGACTCTGCGAACCGTTGCCGGCTAGTGTGATGCTTTTATTGACTGCACTGCCATTTCCAGTGCTGTTGTGCTGTAATAGGAAAATAAGCAAGGTCACTAAAATGTTTTCAGATGTACGCGAACAGCGCAGGCTCTTCTGTTCTATATCCTTAAATGGGCGCTCGATATTTTGTTCTGTTTAAACAGTGGGAAATCCAAAGTGTTGAGAACTGACCTGGTCAGGTGTGTGTCGCTATGTTCTGCCCTACTTCGTCACGCGTCCCTCTCTATACACTAGCTTGGTTGGTTCTATGCGTTTGTTCCGCCATTTCGTTCCCTTGCCTTGTTTGTTCTTTTACTGATCTGCTCTTTGTCTGTCCTGCTCTATGCTGTTCGTTTCTGTTTGCGTTCCATTTATTCGTTTCTGTTCCATTGCGTTCCCATCCGTTATTGCTGTTCTGTCTTTTCTGCTTCGGTTTCAGCTGTTTTCCTTTTTCTTCAGTTTTGCCTTGGAATGTTCTGCCCTATTTAATTGTGTTTGACTCTAATTCGGATGTTCTG
This sequence comes from Hypsibius dujardini, assembly GCA_001579985.1. Lineage (NCBI taxonomy): Eukaryota > Metazoa > Tardigrada > Eutardigrada > Parachela > Hypsibiidae > Hypsibius > Hypsibius dujardini. The sequence continues at coordinate 29,160 of LRSR01009360.1, read as the reverse complement.
CTAGTTCTGTTCTGTAGTATGCTGTTCGCTCTGTTCCAAAGTGTCCAAAGTGGGAGGCTTTGAAGATGGCATTTTTGGAATCAATCGATGAATCAATCTTTACAACGGCTGAAATTGTTCGCGTTCGTTTGAAGAAATAAGCAAGACATCAATCAACTGAGACCACAAACAGTAAAGAGAGTATATTTGCAATTGATTGATTTTTTGGGCCGTGCAGTTTGTCCGTTCCTATTTACGGTGTTTGCTGCGTTCCACTTAACGGGCCTTGTTCTTTGTCAAGAAATCGTGCCACAGCTGTATAAACTACCGGTGTGTTATTTGAGTTTGTTTGCTCTGTTTGCAGTGGAACCGTATGACTATAAAAATAATTAATTTTCACGCACCAGCTGGCTTATGCTTTTTGCGATGATGTCGGATAGCAGTACTTTGCCCTCGATAAACTGCAGCTCCTCCAATTGGATCCGCCACCAGTATGGGTCCAAGCCTGCGGCGACAGCTTTCCTGCACGCAGGCATCGGCAAAAACGAACCCACATTAGAGTATACGTTGCAAGCACGTTCGAATTACACCGAACAAGAGTTCCGTTCAGTGCGCACTTATTGGCTCTCTTCATGGACATTGCTCCTCCAGCAATGCCGACAGCGGTGAGCATGAGAGCGAGGACGATTCCGGCAATGGCCGCCGGCTGACCGCCGATCCCGGCCACTAATTGGACAAACACATTGAAGCCCCCTGGTGCCTGTACGACATTAAAATGATGTCATTATCAAGCCCCTATGTATGTCGGTTGGTCTCACGGGTTTGGCATTCGCTCCCCAGTCCGTCAAACCCACAGAATGGTACGTTCGGCGGTAAGCCATGCCTTCCCGGCCACGTAAACTTGCCATACCAGATTTCCTCAAAGTTGTGATAGTCAATCCGCAGGATATCCTGAAAAATGACAAATCTCTCAAAGCTTTCAAAAAATGCACTTTTACTTAAACATTGGACAGAAAATGTGATGATTTTAGCGTCACAGAAAGTCTTATTCCGAGCTCTGGTGTGACAGGGGGAAGTTTTCAAAGTGCAAAAAATAAAAACAACGGAGGATATTTTTCTAAACAAAAACATCGATTTTTTGCATGGCTTATTGTGTCAGATTTAAAATATTTTCGGCTGTCTGATTCACAATTTATCAGTGGATGAAGCCATAAACGGCTTCAAGAGATAGAGCGCAATTCAGGAAACCATGCCCAGCTCAAACTGCGTCTGTTCTAAAACCTAAAATGGTTCTGTCGAGAAAAATCTAAAGGAGAGAGCTATGCCCACCTTACACAACCTTTCGCTATGCTCACAACCCACACAACCTTTTTACCGTACCGTCGCGATCTTAAGGACAGTAGAGTGGCCTAGGGCGTGCATTCCGCCCGCCTTGCGCCGTATATATTTAGACCGGGGTGTGTGTGTGCGTCTCTGTGTATGTGCTGCACTGAGGCGGCGCTTAGCTGTCCCTTGAGATCGCGACGGTACGGTACTTATCGACTGCTATGTACACAACCTTTTTCGCTAATTGTTGGACACAACCTTTAGCTGTGGACACAACCTTTTTCGCTAATTGTTGGACACAACCTTTTCCGGACGATTATTTTTAATATACTTTTGGGTGCAATGGTGGTCAGGAGAAGGGTCTTTATTTACAAGAAGGTATACAGGGTATAACGTGAAGGTATAACGTGAGAACTCGTTTCCCGTGAAAGAATAATAATAATTGACAGTCAGTACCTAAACATTTTTTCTATTAGTTAAACCTAAAAACAACATTCAGTGCCAGCAATTTGATGATTTCGTTTTGTTCTATATATATCTTCCCGTGCCAATTGACCACCGGTCATCTTTTCCTGATGAAAATTTATAATAATTTTTAGGGCCCGGTCTTACAAATTAAAAGCACTCATAAGACCTTACAAAAAACGTACACATTTTATCAGTATATTTATTTCCTCCCAACCATATAAACCAAATAACAAGGTAACAATTAATTCCATACCTCAAATTTGCCACTTTCGGAGCTCATTTGTTTGAGCGAATACGCGCGGGTACGATCCCCGTCTACGTCGATGTCGATACTGTACCCCAAGGGACTGTCGATGGTAGTGTTCTTCATTTCCTCAGCCATGGCTAGGCCGTCGGTTAAGTTATGACCCGAATGGAAGAGCTTATTCGCAGTGCTGGCGTACAGAACGATCGCATCATAGAAGCTTGTCACGACTGGATCAATCTAAAGTAGAGAAAACATATTTGGTCCCCCGAAGAGGTCGCGGAAAGAGTTCCATACCACCACACCAAGGAGTGCGAAGACATTTCCCCCTTTCACTGAAACTTTCAGGAACATCAACTATTTAGATTAACTTCAAAGAAGATTTAATATATTAGACGCGGTTTTATTTTAAATTAAATAGGAATGAAGTTAAATAGAAATAGAAGTTAAATAGGAATTCGCAACAAATGTATACAAATGATGTTACTAAAATGAACTTAATATAATAAATTAAAAGTTCCAAAGTTGGGTACTAAGATTAAATCTGAATCATAATTTTATTAAAGGGGCCTGAAGGCATGAATAGGTCACTGTAAGATCTCATTAATTAAGGTCATTCATACCAGCTCCCGGACAACTGGTACGAACCTCTTCGAACGCGCCAAAAATATAGTTGTAGTCCTTTCTCGCTCTCGAGCGAACTTCCTTCTGAAACTCGGAGAAAAACTGATCCCTCGTCTCGTAAAGCGCCAGCAAGGCTAGCGATCGATAGGCCGACTGTGCATCCTTAAAAACAAATAACACACTGGACGGTCAATGCGAGAATGGCGGGAAGAAACCTCATAGAAGGTCTTCTTTTCGCTCATTGATTTGTACGAGGTGAAATTTTTAATTCGGCGAACGAGCAAAATCGCTTTTAATTCGGCGAACTTTTTTTTCCACTCTTTGCTAAATCAAAAGCTGCGATCTTCCACACAATCTAAAGCTTTGACAACGTCATAGAAAATTTAAATGCTGAAACAAATTTTAAAATTTCAAATATAGATGCCATCATCAAATTCAAAATCAAATTCAAATTTAGAAGCTTTGACAACGTCATAGAAAATTTAAATGCTGAAACAAAGAAAAGAAACGTTTTCGGTAAGATTTTGCTAACCTGATTGAAAATGTAATGAATGTTTTAGCTGCTCCAATAGATCAATCAACGGATTACTAGTACTCTTCGTTGCCATTTGGCGAAACACGTGCGTCCCCTGCTTTTCTCTCTTCGTCGAATTAAAAATTTCACCTCATACTGTTAATTTGCGAGGAATACAATTGGAGGACGTACTCGTTCATAGGTGTCATGATTTTTCCATGTGAATTCGCCCCAAGCCTTGCTCTTGAAGAGCTCAATCGCGATGTAAACCTAAAGAAAAATTTCAATGCCGCCGATTACATAACAAAAACTTGTCTGGATGTTTTTTACGTACATAATCCCCCTCGGTCATTCCCAATCGGCGCGCAACCAACTAAATAACAATGTCAATTTTTCTGCATCTAAAACAAGGACTTTAAAAGATGCAGTAATAACTCACCATTACGCTGCGAACAACAGTTGCGTTCCCGAAAATTACAATCACTATTAAGAAGAAGAGAAAAAATATGTACTGTGGAATTCCGATCAACTGGTGCTATTGCGCAATCAGTTCAGTCAAAAAAGACCGGAGCTGATTGGCTGCAAAAATAGGAGACCACAAGACTGCACGTGCTTGATTGCTTGTATTCTTGCACAAATTATGTGAGAATCGGGTGATTAATTACTTGATTAAAGCACTTCAGGGTTTTCGACCCGTCGAAACTAATTTACGGGGGAGGGTTCAAGAATCAGCAGCAGTTGATCGAAATTCTACAGCAACTAGTGATCTTGTTTGGCCAGGCGAGTCCGGCTCAGTCTGACTAGTGAGGCGCACCTTTCTTTTGCCCAATAACTCTGTTCAGGAGCAATTCTCGTAATGTCTCACGCAGCGTAAACAAACTTCGCCCGACTTTTCCCGTCCGAATTTCAGTTTGCAATTAATTTCTACGAGCCCAATATTTTTCGGGGGTTCGTAGATCCAGGGGGCGGGGCTGTCGGATAATCTTCCAAATCTCAGGTCAAACTGCTTTTCCTGGTCGAAAAGTACCCCTAGCTCCGCCCCCAATCACCAAAAAATAATTCGCCGATTCCAGACGATTCCAAATTGAATTATCAATAACAATTACTTTTATGCGTACGCTGAGTTCTGCAATGCGGAAGATTGTTTCTGATTGTAGCTTCAGGCCAGACGAGAGATGGTCGAGAAGAAATAGATCAAACTCTTCATGCTTATAGTTAATTTTCTCAATTTGAACGAACCTCGTGATCGACGACCCGCATCCGTGAGAAGTGCCTGATAGCGAGCTTCATCGGCTTCGTTACTGCGAAAGAGCAGCAGCTTCGCGTTTAGATAGAGATCCTCCCGTTCCACCCGGTAGCGGGATGTCAGGACTCCGCCCAGTTCCGAGAAGAATTGGTTGGTCTCATCCGTGAGAATGGTGGTGTGGGTGTAGTTGAAGGTGTTGAGGAAGATGATGACCAGCCGACAGATGTCGGTGAAGGAATAAGCGGGACGGATCAGCAGCGGCATCTGGTTCCTGCGCAGACCGGTGTTGCCTTCGATGTTGGCGGACGGACAGCCGATGATGGGGACCTGACGGTACGCGGCAATCTGGTAAAGGTCAGCCACTGCTCGATCGCAGCCTGAAACAATACTTTTATCATGACCTTAAAACTGGACATCAATTAAAATCACATCACTGAATACTAATCGTATTTATTAAATAATTGAAAATACACCGTGTCGTGGCAAAATAAACAGTTCTTTTATATCCGGTGTATATTTAAAAGCGGCAATTTTTTACTAAGGCACTGACATTCTGATCATTTTTTGTTTTGTTCTTATTTAACAGATAACGCGTCTTATAACAAAACTTAAATTTTCCACTTGCCATTATTTTCCTTGTGGATCGTTCCCAGTAATTAAAACAAATATAAAAAAATTCTGTTATGAAAAATTTGAAAGATTTAATTTAATTAAACGTGAGATTAATTTTAATTTAATTAAATATATGTACGACTTTCGATGTTATATTTCAGACTATTTCAGTTCAATACCTGGACCGATGTAGACATTGCATTGGACGCCCTCTTTCGTCCAGTCCAGTGCACTCTCCACTGCTTTATTGTTGGCCGAGCAGACGCTCCCGCCGTCCTTGTAGAAGAATTTTAACTGAACGTCGTCCGGAAGGATCGCATCGTTGGCGTACTCAACCGCCATGTCAATGGCCGCCGCCGCGCGTAAATAGTTGTAGACAAGGGCGTTCTGGCCCTTCTCGATCACCGAACAAACGTTCAGGGTAGTGAGGTTGCCCGTTGAGGCTTCGTGACCTCGAGATAGGCATAATAATAGCGTTACTGTCAGCAGAGTCCGAAAATTCGTCATTTTGAAAAGAGGAAAGGACATTTATGATGGGGAATGATGTTCCCTACATCCTACGTCCACTTTATACACCCATTACTTTAACGGTTGGGTACGCGTCCTGTAAACGCACAGTCAGTGAGTATTTGGTAAAACGAGATGGGAATTTTTGTCCACAGCGGAATGGCGGTGATTTGTTGAACCATGCGTGCCGAGGTAGGAATTGAGACTGCTAATTTTGTTTACCAAAATCTGACAAGGAAATCCCGTACATTGATGCACTCAGAAGTGTTCCTTTTTGATGAAAATCGATAGATGAGATATTGCTCTATTTGTTGATACCGAATCTGAATGCGGGAACTCTGAATTGACCAAGCAAAATGTCGACATCTTTGACTCCTCCCGGAATGAATTCTTAATAAGAACCTGCCAATTGATTGATCGATTCGGTGCTTGAACAATTGTCTTAACCAATCAATGACCAAATTCAGTAGTGTGATCATTGATAAAACTCTCACAAAGCCAGATCAATCACGGCGTCCATTGGTTGCCGTATTGGTGGGGCAGGCTGTCATGGTGCAACCAGTCACAATTATTCTAGACACATTCCTGAGCAAATAAACGCCGAGCTGTCCAACTTTCTACATTGAAATTTACGACAGCCTGCCCCACCAATACGGCAACCAATGACTCCCGTGATTGATCTGGCTTTGTGAGAGTTTAATCAATGGTCACACTGCTGAATTTGGTCATTGATTAGTTAAGACAATTGTTCAAGCACCGAATCGATCAATCAATTGGCAGGTTCTTATTGAAAATTCATTCCGGGGGGAATCAAAAATGTCGACATTTTGCTTGGTCAATTCAGAGTTCCGCATTCAGATTCGGTATCAACAAATAGAGCGATATCTCATCTATCGATTTTCATAAAAAAGGAGTTAAAATAAGTTTTTTTGTTCAAATTATCTTTGCGGTGAACAGGATGTTTTATGGAACAACGTGCTCAATCATATGTCAACAGCGGATTCCATTCCCACAGCCGCAGAACTGTACTGCTGTAGACGTGGAAAGAGCGTCTTCTTTTATTTGTGCAAGAATACATTGTAGTAGGACCAATGGATTTGTGTCCATAACAACCATTTGGAAACGCTTCACATGGCGACGGACGAATTGGATTAGAAACGATTCGATTTCGCCTGCTCCACCATTCATTCCATTGCTCCATTCAAACTCGGTTCTTTCAGGCGTTGTCTGTAAAAAAAATAAAACTAAAAAAATGAATATCTTCGGTTGGTAGCCTTTTTGTACCATTGGTGTGGGCTTTATGTGTAGTAAGTGAGTTGTCACGACCCCATTAACCTTACGATGCAAGAAAGGCACAGAACTCATCACAAAACCGCTGAACCAGACCAGACCAGATCATCCAAGTAACCGAGCGCGAGGTTAGAGATAACATAACATAACTTGTATACTTGTATTATTCCTGCCGTTGCCTCAACGAAACTCCCCACTCCCTGTCTGATTATTGATACCCTTACCTGGCTTGTCTGTCAGTCGGGCCGCAGCTCATTCTGCAACCCCTTGTATAATTAATTGCGCGCTGTGGTGCATACAACAAGATATGGCACGATCGGTACACTTTTTTACACACTTACGAAGGCGCACGAGAACTTAACTTAAATGGTGCACGAATGGACAATATGAGATCATCTGACAGGAATTTGGCAGGAATCTTTCGACAAGGAAAGAATTGAGCCGTTCTACACAATTGACCGATTCACCCTTCCGACGGCATGCTGGACTCAGTCCGCGTTCCTCATAGCAAACTTCTCCATTGCAATCATCTTTGGACATGCCAGATCCTGCACTCTCTTAGTAGGTCTGCGTTTCTTGTAGGCCACCCCGATCATCACCAGCACTTTAGAAGATGAGTAACAAAAAATTACATATTTTCTAATTTAATTCCAAGCTTTCTCAATATAATTTCAAACTTTACTTTAGGTTCAAGCTCTTCTAATTCAGTTTCAAGCTGTTTCAATTTAGTTAATTATATTTTAGTGCGCCGTGCTGATCATTTGGTCACGGCATCTCGAGTCACGTCTCCCCAGTTGGCAGGCACACCAAAAGGACGACTTGTCTTCAGGAGCGCAGGCAAATGCTGGTGCCACAGCTTTTCCACTCACCTGTGTAGCCAACATTAGATGCGTCTCCCAGCCGGCTTATTCCGTTTCCCGCGTCACCGTGGAACAACCGATCTCATGCATGGGGAGTCAAGTTGAGCTGGCGCATCGGCGCACCTACCACACAGATGAGCTCTTTGGGTCTGACTGCGAGAGAGTTGGTGCTACAAGAGTTCAGGAGAAATAGTTTAATTTCCGAATGATCATCTCATGAACTGATTTAAGAGCCAACTTTCCCCTTAGCAGTATGGAAGGTTTTTTGAACCACTTCCGCCCAATGTAGTTTGCGTGTTCGTTGACACACACGTCGTTGTTAAATCGCCAAAGGAATGCTCCACCGTGATTGTGAATCACCGGGTGTGGATGTTGGACAACCTGAAAGAGATCTTCGTACAGGGTGAAAAATCAAAGAAACCTCCGTGAGTGGCATGTCGGCGGGACGAAAACCCACCGGGTCCATGAAGTGGTGTATGTGACTGGTGAAAAGCAGACTCATCCTTACCGAACAGCCATGGCTAGAATGTGGACAAGCGCATTCTTCAACCGACACAGACAGCGACCATTTTCCATGGTCGCATCTTCAAGGAGTGAAGAAAATTAATGTTCCAATAACGTCTTTGTACTTTAATGTAGTACTAAATAAACTAAATCCACCGGAAAAGTTTGTTTAAATAAAATTTTTATTTTATTCAAAACTTAAGCCACATTTTCGGCGTTTAAATTAACATTTTTAATTAAAATAACATAATGTTTAAAATGAATTTAGTGATTTGCAAGAGAACTATGTTTTTAAATATTGATTTCAGTTTTTATGACTATAAATAAAGTGAAAATATATTTTATGTAAAATTAAAAGCCACTTTTTGAGCCTTTTGAATATGTTATAAAGATATTCAAGCGACACTTGCGGATAACCTGCTTGTTATTATGATTGATGGCGCGCATATGTTCAGCCATGTCCAGCCAAGTTTAAGCTACTTCCGCAAGGCGCCAAATGAAACTTCGTGTCTGACAAGAAGGAAGAGCTGTCATTGGCGTCTAACTTCTCTTTGCTGATTTATTATCATGATGGCGTGAACAGCCAAGATGGGGGGCGGAGGCTTGACGGTCGATACTAAAATACCCGCATACTCAGTTTCGAAAAAACATAACATCCTTGAATAATCCGCATGAGTCGTTAAGTTCCTGAGCAGCTAACCATCCGTGCACATAGCCGGAAATCGGAACTTTGACAAATTTCATATAAGGGTCAGCTGGCGTGATTCGTGAGACCACCGATTCCCCCTAAGCATACCTCTCACTAATCGCGTCCCATTATGTATCATTGTAATCTTCCTTCCCTGCTGATTTTATCGCTCTCGGTATCTCTTGTTTGTGGAGCTCTTAACAGGTAAGTTGGTCGAGACCCTTTTCGCATTCCACTCGAGGTGGACGTGAGAAACTACAGGAGCTCGTTTAAGGGATTGGGCTACAACTTCCCCCCCCCCCTCCTCCTCTCCTTCCTCTCCCACTTTCGTTGTTTTTTATGTTGATCGTTGTTTGCTGATGAATTGAAGATGAATTTTTTTAGAACCATTCAAGTTTTCAACCCTAAATATTGGACTCTGCCTACACGAGTTTTAAATGAAACAACAACACGCTCCATTTTTTTCACCCCTTGAGTTTTGGTCAGAGACTTTACATAACCGATATGTCCAAACTTCAGGGTTTTATGCCTAGAGATTGAGGAAGAGATGGGATTTCCAAAATTATTAAGTATGTTATATTCACTCATTTGTCCAAATAAAACTATTAATTTGGTTCAAAAATGATATATATTACGTTTTTAGGGGAAGAATGGGCCAGCGCCGCCCTGACTCCACCCTCTAGGATCACTGAAATTGACCCCTGTGTTTGTGCTTCCGAGGGCTATAGCTTCTTTCGTCTGTGTAACAGACCAATTGAATCTTGTTTACTGATTCTCTTCAATTGCTGAATTTTTGGGCTATTCGCTTGATCGAATCCCCCTATTAGTGTTGTCTACAATGCATTGTGCATTTGAACCATTTAAAATGTCTTTTAAATATATTTAAAGAACACCGATCTCGCATAACGCGTTACACGCAGAATTTTTCCAGGTTGGAAAAAAGAACGATCAGAGCTCCCCCATTCTGTTCTGTTGTTCTTGATAGGACTCGTCACGAAATCGAGCGGGATATTGACGCTCTCCTGGAGCGTATGACCCTGGAGGAGAAGTTGGGCCAACTGCAGCAGCTCGGCAATGTCATGGCCATGTTCTCCAACTCGGAGCCGGACAATCCCGCCGGCGATCCCCTCGCCGAACATCTGCAGCTCATCCGTCAGGGCGTGGTGGGGTCCATTCTGTACGTTCGGGGTGCCAAGCGTGCTAACGACATCCAACGCGCGGCCATGGAATCCCGGCTACAAATACCCGTCTTAATTGGCTTCGACGTTATCCACGGTTATCGCACGCTCTTCCCGATACCGCTCGGTGAGGCTGCCAGCTGGGATCTGGACGCGGTGCAACGGGCTGCCGGGATTGCCGCCGTGGAAGCGAGGAGCACGGGCATCCATTGGACGTTCGCGCCGATGATGGATGTGACACGTGACCCTCGGTGGGGGCGCGTCATGGAGGGCGCTGGGGAGGATGTGTTTTTGGTGGCGGAAATGTCCAAAGCGAAGATTCGAGGCTTTCAGGTAGCGTCGTAAAAATTAGAATTTTAAATGAAAATTGAAAAACGTTTTCGTGCCGCGGGTTCAAGCAAAATGTATTTAATTAAACTATTTACATTTTCATCAACATATTTTTATTGTTTTAGCGCCCCAGTTTTGAATGAATTGTTATTTAACAAGTAAAATAAATAACTATAATATAGAATAAAAATACTATAACATTCTCATTGGGCCGGATATTAGACACAGAAAAGTGCATTCATATTGGCATGTTATAACCTAATTGACTAAGAGAACTGCAACACAACTTTAACAAAACCAAATCTAAAAACATTTAAAGTAAAGGAAGTATATGTCTCTCACATGTCACATTGTAATTCAAATATGTATTTAGCATTTGAATAAAATAAGGCTATGTATATTTTCGAAGTTTTAAATCAGCAAGCAATATACGTCTTTCAGGGAACGGATTTCAGTCAGAAAGATAAGGTCATGGCCTGCGCGAAACATTTCGTCGGTTACGGCGCAGTGGAAGCTGGGCGGGACTTCAACTCGGTCGACATCAGCGAACGCCAACTCCGCGAAGTTTACTTACCACCGTTTCAAGCCGCCGTGGAAGCCGGCGTGGGATCCGTCATGATGGGGTACCACAACTTGAACGGCGTACCGGTTACAGGCAACCATTGGCTGATCCGGCAGGTCCTTCGCAAGGAATGGCAGTTCGACGGATTGGTGGTCAGCGATTACGAGTCGGTGCAGGACCTCATCGGCCACGGGATGGCGGTCAACCACTCCGAGGCGGCTATGTACGCGCTGAATGCCGGGACCGACATGGAAATGGTCCGTGCAACTATTGCATTTAATATAAAACTTTCAAAAAATGAAATCAATCATTAAACTATTATTTTATTACTATATAAAACTATTTTTAACTACTAAATTAAAACGCCGATTTTCGGGTCATTTAAGTTTACTTTTAAATTTATTTAAACGACACTAGGTGAGCCGGAGTTATGTAGCGCACGGAGCGAAGCTGGTGGAAGAAGGGAAGGTTACCGTCGAGACGGTCAACACTGCGGTGCGTAATGTTCTGCGGACGAAATTCCGCCTGGGTCTGTTCGAACAGCCATTCCAGTTTGTGGATGAGGAACTGGCCGCCAAGACCCTCGCCAAACCGGAGCACTTGCAAGCCGCTCGCGAACTGGCCGCTAAATCGTTCGTTCTGCTGAAAAACGAACGGAACATCTTACCGATCGATATCAGGAACGTGAAAGAGCTCGTGGTGATTGGAGCGTTGGCGGATGATAAAGCGAACACGATTGACTCTTGGGGCGTTGAGGGTCGAATGGAAGACTCCGTGACGGTCCTTGAAGGTAAGGCTCTTCCTACGGCTAAACCCAGTTAGGAACGACGTGAACTAAACAAATTATTAATCGACACTACGGTAAATTTAGGATTTTTTGCTATTTTTGAAACCGAATCTTGCAGCTAAAATTCACAAATTGCACGATTACATAAACTGGATTCGCTAACTCATGTTTTCTAGTTGTTTTTCACCTTAATCAGTGTGAAGTCAGATCTGTTTCCATGTAATCGAACCAGTTCAAACGGTGACGTGACCATTTTCATGGGAACAGGAATGTGCCGTTCCGTCATCCGTTCGTTCGAATTGTTTTTTTATAAACCTCCTGCGTTTCATGAAATATTTTCCTGTTTGTTCCAGCAAATTCGAACTGTTCCGTTCCCCGTGCCTAAACGGTTCCGTGCGAACATGCATTTTACCATCCGTTCCGTTTCCATAAATGAACAAAAAAGGAACAAAATCATATTAACATTCCCCCTTTTAAAGGAATCCGCGAAAGACTTCGGAACACTTCAGTCACCGTAAAATTCTTCAAAGCTTGTGACGCAGTTTGTAATTCCTCCAAGAATCCGGACGAGTTCCAACAAGCCCTGAACGCAGCCGGAACATCCGACTTTGTCGTGGCAGTCGTCGGAGAAACGGTAGGCGTGTCCGGAGAAGGCGCCTCCCTGACGAATCTCAACCTTTCCGGGGACCAGCTGAAACTGTTACAAGGCATCGCGGAGAGCGGAACGCCTTTCGTGGTCGTGCTCAAAAACGGCCGTCCGTTAACTATCGAATGGCTCGCGGACTACGCCCCGGCCATCCTGGTCACGTGGCACTCGGGTACAATGGGCGGACCGGCCGTTGCGGACGTGCTATTTGGGGACGTCAACCCGAGTGGGAAGCTCCCGATGACTTTCCCACGGAGCGTCGGTCAAGTGCCGCTGTATTATGACCAGAAGAATATCTGGCGACCTTATGTTGCCGGGAACATTTTCACCGAGAAGTACAAGGATTCCTCCATTTTGCCGCTGTATCCGTTCGGGTTTGGATTGAGCTACACCTCATTCAGTATCACGAATTTAAGGTAAGGAACAAACTTGAAAACTAGACATTTTTTTGGTGCTGACCGCGCGTGCCTAAGAAAATTTCCCACTCGTCTCTCAATGGTTTATTCGAGGATTAGATTAAGAAGGGTACCATTATAGAAGCCCCGCCCCGCCCCCGCCCCCATGCACTTACTTACACTGTAGTCACCCATTTCTCCAAATAATGTGAATTTAGAAAATGAACTTAGCTTAATGATATTTTTGTTCATCATTTAGTTTAATCTAATATGATACGAACGTTCAAGTTATAAAAATCTCAGCTGGAAGTCACAATTTATTAAGGGCAACCCGGCGCTATGAAATCGTCCTTAAATCTCACCGGGTCGCCAGCCGCAGTGATCATGGATTATTTTTTTTGTGTTATGACTCATTGTTGAGTTAGCAAACTTTTTGTCCTTTTCAACTTTCAAAAAAAAAATCTTATGACATCATCGGACGTAGCCGTTCCTCTCGGGCACTCTTTTGATAACTTTGAATGGCGAATATCTTCTGATTGACCTCCTTTTGCACTTTTCCGATAGGCATTTAAAATTGCAAACTTCAAAATTCAGCGTTTTGAGCCAGCAAAATGCATTACAGAGAAAAAGAGGAAGAACCATAAAAAAAACTTATTTTGGGATGGGATGAACTTGGGTCGCTGAGCTTCTCAAACTTTTCTCTGTGACTAGATTTATCCGCTGAAAACGTTGAATTTTGAAAGTTGCAATTTTAAATACCTTATCAGAAAAGTGTAAAACGAAGTTAATCAGAAGATATTCGCCATTCAAAGTTATCAAAAGAGTGCCCGAGAAGGACTACTGCGTCCGATGATGTCAAAGAATTTTTTTTTGAAAAACTGAAAAAAAGTGGTGCAAAGTTTGCCAACCCAAAAAGGAGTTATAAAAAATTAGAGCGAGACACGATAACAATCATCCATGGCCACCGCGGCTGGCGACCCGGCCAGATTTTTGGGTGATTTCAAAGCGCCGAATTGCCCTTAAGAATGCCATTACACTCAACTTTGACTGAGACTCTTCAAATACAAATGTATAATTGTTAATTGAAACAAAAACACGCCCAATTAAATTTGTGAAATACAATAGAGAAAAAAATATGCTTATCTTTCTTTTAATAGGAATAACTTATCTTTCCCTTTTCGCCATGGTTCACTCAAATGTCCGGCAGTTTTCCCCCCTTTGTCAGTTTTATTCCCCATTTCAAAGCTGAAATTTTCCTACGAGAGCTTATTCATTTTGAATGGAAGGAAGTAGGCTTTTGTTTCAGACAATGGTCTCTATCCGAACATAATTGAAATTGCAACTAAAAACACATTAATCACATTCAGTTTGTTCGTCATAACACGTCTTCAAGTTTGGGGATTTCCGATTACGCGAGAGCCAATACGAAATGAATGTTGATATTTTGCTTGGCGCAAAATTAAATACAATATTCAAAATAATTAGATAGCACTCTAGTACCGAATAATTAGGATCGGAAGCAAATCCATGAATGGAAAACATTCATTTGCTGAATTGGAAAAATTCTATCAACAAAATTTTAAAAGACATTCAAAGGCTCATTACAATAATTGAATTGTCAGTCCAATTTTTTAACAAAAAAGCGGAAAAGAAGGGAAGATGGTGAAAAAGAAGGAAGGGAGACTTTATTTACAACTCGGTGAAAGAGGAAATAGGGGCGAAAGGGAGTGACAAACTAAAAACGATATGCAATAAAAATCGGAAGCCGAAAACAAATTTTTAAAATTCTCATTTTTCTATTATTAGGAAAAAATTACTTTCCAGCCAAAATTAGTTATTAATTGGTTTGACATGGAACAGTAAGAAACGGATAAATTTTGCCTCACTCTGCAGGCTGAATTCGACGTACGTGATGGCAGGTGACAGCGTGACGGTGTCGGTGGACCTTACCAACACCGGCAACCGTGACGGTGAGGAAGTCGTGCAGCTGTATTTACGGGATGTGGCGGCAAGGATCACCCGGTCTGTTCGGCAGCTGAAAGCTTTCCGGAAGGTCGCCGTGAAAGTCGGCGAGAGGAAACGAGTCGATTTCACTTTAACCGAGCGGGATATGGGCTTTCTAGACGAGGCTTGGAGGATGACGGTGGAGCCGGGGGAGTTTGTGGTGTTCGTCGGAAACAGTTCGGATGCGGAGCTATCGCGAACGTTCACACTTTTCCCGTTATTGTTTTCATCCACCGGCGTTTTCGTTGCAGGCACCACGACTGCTTGGCTGCTATCCTTCGCCGTACTTCTTTCTAACAACTTGAAAACTTGAAAACTTCTCTCAAGCTTTTGCAAGCGTTTTGCAAATCTTTTCGTAAACTTGAAAACCGCTCATTATGTGATAGTTCAAAGGTTGCTCGCATATATAGCACAGACTAGGAATTCTGTCCTGCATCGTCCATCGTGCCAACCTTGAAGAAAGTCAATTCCGTCGGAATGCCTGCGGATATACCGCTTGCTGCGATTGTTTATTAAAATGAGAAACCTTTAACTTTTTAAAGACAGGTTTCAGCCATGTTTTGGAAAAATTCCAAATACTGTAATTGCAGATTTTCACTTATCCTTTTCAATTCCTCTTCTTAGAAAGCGTGCACCTTTTGTGTGGACAAAAACTCGCTTGGAACCGGTTTAAAAACCCGCGTCTCACATGTCAGTAGAACAACTTAACGTCTTTAGAGGCACCCCGACAGTTCATACTCCGACAACTCGATCGTATACCGACAGTTCATACCCCGACAACTCGTATACCGACAGTTCATATCCCGACAACTCGTACACCGACAGTTCATATTCCGACAACTCGATCGTATACCGACAGTTCATACCCCGACAACTCGTATATCGACATATCAAATATTGTCGGCATTCCAATTAATGTCATTCAGTCAACTGAATCGTTGCCGGAGAGATTTATCATCCGACTTAACTCGTGCGCTTCACGAACAAAGTCCCTGGTCTCGTTTCGCTTTGCCGCGAGTACCGAAACAGCTGAAGTATTGGAGATGATTGTAATGAGACAACGCTCTCAGTGTTGAGAGGGTTCTATACACGGGCGTCGCGCGTCTACCGTTTCGGGCAGGCGGAATATCAATTGTTATAAGTATACACCAAATGTATTTGTACAGAACACGTCGGATCCGTTCTGTATGCATAGGATCCGGATTCGAATTGCCTTGGTACGATTTGTCAAGTCGTACGAACTATCAATGATTACGATGTGTCTGGGTACGAATCGAGAGGTTCGAATTGTCTGGATACGATTTGTCCGGGTACGAATTGAGCGGAGGATTTCGACCATGGGCGAAATCTTAGCATAAATGAGCATAAATGAATGATTCACCAATACACCGTCATCATATTTCGCCGTGCATCACCGCGCGTTAATGATTTTATAATTTTGTTCAAGGTCTGTTGGGTCGCGTACTTGCTGGTTCTGTTGTAAGTGTAACGGTGTGTAGCCCATGCTAGTCTCCGTTCTTCCGCTCTCGTTTAAGAAAGTTATAGGTACTTATTATCTGGATATGATGTGTCTGGGTGCGACCTGTCCGCGCACGATTAAACATGTGCGGTGGTGGACTGAAGCCAAAAGGTTTCGATGAGCCCTTTGCCCTAGAAGAAAAGAGGTATGTTTGCACTGATGGCGCGATATATAACTTCATCCTCGGAGTTACTTTAATAGCAATGCGTCCTCGTGAAATAAACTCAAAATCTTTTGGGGATTGCGATTGTCCGTGCAGTTCCGCCAGGTGTCGGGAGGAAGGGCTGACATGAATTTTATTCGCTGTAAACGGAATTGTCAGTGTGAGTGAATGTAAGGGTTGAACTCTGAGAATATCGCATGTTCTGGAGCGAATATCGATTGTGCTACTCTATACCTTGACCATGAGATTCCATGCGACTAGCAGTATTCATCGTGTCTCCAAACCTGTCAAGTCGAGAGAAAAAACAGAGTTTGTGTTTCATAGGATGCGTGCCGGGAGGTACTGGTTTAGGATCCTTGCAGGACTACTGAGAGACGTATGGTCAGGGCCGACCCAAACCCAAAAGGTAAGAAGCATTTAGCAGGCAAAGGCACACCAATACGAATAGTGTTTGCATCATTACGGTTTTAATACATTTCAACCGCGTAGTAACTGTTTCAATCAACCAATCAATCATCTACAATAATGAACTGCAATCGCGGTTTTAATTTGTTACAGCCGCGGTTGCAACCGAACCGTGCAAACACCAAATACGAATACCAATATCAGTACTGGTAGCATTTCACAGAATCAAACTCACAAACAATACCGAGGCATCCTCGAACCAACGACTCCGGCTGCGACTGGTCCTGTTTTGTTAGAAATCCGAGATCGTTCAGATTAGTTGAAAGTGGTGAAAGTCTTGTAAGCAACTAAACAACTAACCCGAATTTAAGCCCAGGCGGAGCGCCGGGCTACATCCTCCCCAACCCGGTACTTGCACCCCGTTACCGGAGAGCCGTAACTTGAGCGCGAGACGACAAATTTCTGCGGCGTGTCCTTCACCGTTCCGCACCGGTAAACCACTTACCACCTAGAACAGCGAAAAATTGGAGAGCATATTTTGTGGGATGCCTTAGCGAAACCGACAAGAACGAAATATGGACACCAAGGGTGGGTTGACCTTGAGCCGTTGCTTGCCCTCCCCCCCCCCGCCCAGCGTCCAAAATAATTTCGCCCCCTGAGGGGAAGGCGGGACACCCCTTCCAACAGGCTTGCCATCCCCTCCGGACCGACCTCAATCCGTCACTGATGGACACTGCGAATGGACCCACTTACAACGTATGAATCGTTGATGGTCTCCACCTTGTAGACGTCAAAGCTTCGCACGACTTTATCGAAAGCAGAGTGCATCTGTGCGAGGAATTGCAAGACGTCTAACGGTCCACATTGCTCGACGATGCGTGGGAAAACGGGAATGTCACTGAAGAGAACCGTTGCACTGTCGAACAATTCCGCATCGATTGGTTCGTTGTTCCGCAGCTTCGTAATGATTAAGCTGCAGTATACACCAGGGTGTTGTTTACGGTCTTCATATATCGGAAATATATGATAATGAATGGGTGGGCAAAGGGGCAATAAGAAGTATTTTCTCACAACTCAATCTACAATTCGACCCTCCGTTCGTGATCATTTCCAAAGATCTAAAAATGTGGAGTGGGCGTTTTGGTTTCTGCGCTCTGCACCGGCTTTTGCAATAGCTGAATTGCTATAGATTAGAATAAAAATGCGAATTCGCTAATCAGGAAATATTTTTCTGAATGGCACTTTCGCCCTCAAATTTGTTGAACTTTTCTGTTGATTTCTCAACGTCCTTGATCAAGAGCCCTAGTTCAAACCAGTAAGAACCCTAACGAGNNAGCTCATCCAGCTTACGCCTCTCCTCCAGCAGATCGGCTGTTTTCGCGTTAACATCCGCTTCAAGCTCATTGGCGAACGTTTGCAGTCGGTCAAGGAGCAGGTCGACGATGTTCCTCCCAAACAGTTTCCTATCCTTCGTCCACATGCTCAGATCGTGGGAGGTCGGGCGCCATTGAGGGTCCAAATTCAGGCAACGGTCCCTCATGTGATGTGGGGAACTGATTGTGACGTTGTTCAGTTTCTCCACCCGATCGGGACGGACTGCGGCACTCGCATCAGACGCAAGCAATCCGGCCAAAACCTTCCCGAAGCCCAGGACATCCGCAGCCTGATAATCCGAACGAAAATCCTTGTTGCTGTGGACGGAAGTGCCGGCACACAGATCCTCCAATTGTCGGACGCCGGCTTGGGCGATGAGCACGGTAAAGCGGTCGTTTACCAGACAGACTTCGCTGCAGAAATTGCCGTGGTAAGACAGTTGGGATTTGTGAATGAAATGGAGACCCTATCAAGCAAAAAGGATTGAATTTTAACCGTGAACCCTTTGGTTGATGAGGTGACAAAGCGACAATGTCTATAAGAATGGCAAAAACTAAAATACAGTCCTTAATGCCCAATGTCATCAAATCTCAAAATGGCGACTTCCACATTTTCACGTGGAGATCGTTTGAGCGCTTTTGCTAAACTCAACTGATTTCAAATGTTGGTATTTTGCTTGAAAATTAGAGAATTTGGTTTGGTAATTTTCTACTTGACCAATGTCCGGCAGAAATTGCCAAAGTTAACCAGTTTTCACTTTTTTGAGTAAAAAATATCTCCGCAAGCTGTAAGCTGGTCAAAACTCTAAAAATATGTTGGCTGACACGTGGCCAAAGGTCAACAAAGGTGTCCGATTTCTGTCAAAATGGGAATAAAACTGACTACTATTAAAACGTATCGATCGATTAATTAATTGTAACCAAATATGGCGCGGGTAAGTTCAAGAAACAATTTTCATCAGTAATTTTCCTTCTTACTTGACAGTGGACAGGAGTGAGCCCGAAAAACAGGAATTTTTCAAACTCCTCCAAAAAAAATTTCTTAGTAAAACAGAATTATGAAAGAAAAGCATCTGGAACTCAAATTGTCTTGATATCCCACCGGGTGTTAACAGATTGATTACTTTTTTAATCAACTAAAACTTTAGTAACAAAGTAACTTATTCACGAAGGATTTTTGATTTAGTCCCTTTTATTGATTAAAATTTTGACCTTGGTATTTGTCAAAAACCATTCCAACCATTACCGCAACAATGTTGACCACCAGAGCGAGACGCAGCTCAACGTCTGCAAAAACGGAGCTGCGCGAAGTAAGAGCAAGGATATTGCCGTTGACTGGACGTTCGTAGATGACTTGGCAGGTGGTGGTGCCCAGTATAATTCCGTAAAAGTTCACAAGGTTCGCGTGCCGAGTCCGCGACATCTAAACAATCCTTTCAACATCCAACTAAACTAATCCATACTCTATGTCTTGCAGAATTTATGGGGGGAATTTCCGCTTACCAATAAAGCTTCCTGTAGCAGAGCGGATTCTTTTCCTTGAGGTAGTCTATTTCGGGTGCGCTCTAGCTGTAGCGTTTTAGCAAAGACATTGCGCTCTCCGTACTTTCCAGTCAAACCCATTAATCCATTATGTTGGCTCAAGAAAGCATCCACATCACTTCCATGACTGTGACTGGGATCCTCATTCAAACTCAGCTGGTCTTTTTGTAGCAGAAGATACGCTAGATCTTCGTTCAAGGTCCTCCGCCTACGTACCACATACATTTACGTCAAAGCAGAGGCGTAGACACCGACACAAGCTCCAATCTAGACACGAACACAGACACAGACACAGAAACAGACGCAGACAAACACGCAGACACAGACACAGACACAAACACAGGCACAGACACAGACATATACGTTGACACTGTCCAAGGATATATTATACTATACCGTATAACGAATATCACGATTGCTACAGCAATGGTCAGCACAAAACACATTACCGGAACCAGGATGCGAAGTAACTCTGCCAAAGAGATGATTTGCGAATTCTGCCCAACCATCTCTGTTTACGAATAATATTTACCTTTAATTTCCTGCGACAGGCATTTTTCTCCATTTATGCCGCAGACGGGAAAGTCCCTTGGGAGCGTATCGTTGCCAAACCAGTCCAAGGATGCCAATGGAAATTGGAACGTATGCGTTGGAACGCTAAATGTGAGGATAGTCTGGAAAACAGACAAACCATGCAAGTCGTCGGGTCGCGACCTTTCATTTCTTAAAAATATATTTCTACTCGAGCCTATTCAGTTTCTCTTTCTTGCCTCACCTCAAATTCTCCCGACGGACTAAGACGCAGTATAGGCACCGGTACAATCATGATTTCAATCTCATTGAGGTAGAATTTGCGAGACGGAAGGTCATAGGTTCGATTCAACGCATCCTTCACAAACTGCTGGACCGTCAGGTTCGGTAGTCTCGACTCTAGCCTCAAGAATGTCTGCATCGAAATTGAGCTCATTTTAATGTCACGTAAAACGGAGGAAAAGCCGCTCTATTAATCCCATAATTACCTCAACGAACACTTCTACCCATTCAATGGTGCGGATTGTATTGACAATAGCCTAACAAAACAGAATCTTCTTAAGACTTGCTAAATTACTTGCTGTTATCATCAACATGATTGTCATGGCAAAACTAAACTAAACCAGAAAATCAAACTAAAACTATCTTAAAACCTTTAGTAGCTAGTTTTTTGGCTTTACTCACTTTTGGTTTACTTAAGACATTAAACGGAAACTTTTAGTTGCTAAACAATGAAGTAGAAAATAACGCAAAACTAATAGCCGAATTCCGATTAACACTAGTCTGAAAGTTTTAGTACTTGACGACGTCAATCGGAACATCCTTAGAAACTAATTTAATTTTAGTTGCTTAGAAAACTACTGTTTTTTTTATTAATTTTAGTTTTTTCCGTCCCTATTTATAATACATATGTCTCAATTTAAATTTATAACTGCTCTTTGCCAATTGTTACCAAGTCTTTAATATTCATAGTCCAGTTGTACCGCTTGGAGTACTCTGCCAGAATTGTTCTGCTCAAATTTGGTGCGCCAGCCCACAGTTCCGATCCGTCTTTGATAATTAACAGTGCCCGAAACGCCTTGAGAGCCACCTAAAGTCACGTGTCCGTTCCAGACAAAGGTACAGTATGTTATCCGGCCCATGAGAGGGAAATTTGTTGGCAAATTTAATCGTTCTGTATAAATTATGAAGCGTTCACACGAACCTGGTCTGTTTCTTCATTGTCGCTATTCCAAAAAATATTATCCCTCGATGGGATGCCTTCTGTTCCGTAAGCAATGAAGACCTTTAATCAGCAGTAGGAATTATTAACAGCGTAAAATGTATGAAGCAAAGTTTGTATTTCGGCTCATCCTCCACTTGGTCGGTAAATCGGCTCTTTCATTTCAAAACCGAACTACGTGTACAGTAGAAGAATAATCCATTCTTTTTGACTTTCAAAATATTACGAATAATGATTTAGTTTAATTGCGGCAAGAAATAGTCATGAATGTCCTGTTGATTAAAAATTGGAGTGGTTAAAAAAAATTTGCTGTAAAAAAATTTGTTCAGGCTCCAGGGGCGCCACTGGCACAAATCTCACATCGGCTTATTTGGACAAGAATCGATCAGCTGATTGTGGGTGTGCAGAAGCGGTTTTGCAGATTCTCATTGCACGAGGAGATTTGTTTTAATTTCAACTTTACTGCCATTCGTGCATGCTTCATCTTAGTTTAGTGTTCATCAATATTTCGCGGTTTTATCGTTTTCCAAATTTGTCATTCGGAAATGAGTAGCAGATTAGATGCGGCCATACATGCAGTTGAGGAAGGGGGAACAACTGTTCGGAAGGCTGCTTGCGCTTTTCGCGTGTCACAGACAACTCTTCGACGACATTTGAATGATCGAGAAATCGGGCCACGAGGAAGACCGACCATGTTTACGCCGAAAGAGGAGCTTGCAATTTGCAATCTACTACACAATTGTGCCGATCTCGATGGGCCGTTATCCAGGTATCATTTGAAGAAATTTCTCGTCGGTTTGTGCAAGAAAAAGAATCTGCCCGAGATCACTTTTAACAAATTTTGGCCCGTAGCCTTCCTACAGCGACATCCCACATTATTCAGGCTGACAAGCGGAAAAAAGCAAGACAATGGACAAATGAGTTGTGTTTGCAGTACCTCGCTCTCATTGCGAAGCTCAAGGCGAAAGGATACCTCGAAATTTCGAATAGTCTTGGGAACCTGAACGAAAACGGTAGTCGGTACAGCAAAGTTTATGCTTCGAAAGGACTAAGGAACGTCACTTCAAGTTTCGACGGAGACTAGGGAACGTTCAACAATTATATCGGCGAATTTAAGGGGGTACGTGTCAGCAATCGATGACGAGCTCTGACGTATAGGGGGTGGGGTCTTTCCTTGAATTACGTCAGCAACTTTAAATCTCAAAATTGATTCTGAGAGTTTGAAAAAACGTGTATTTTAGTAACAGTATTATAGACCCGTATGCCATTATTCTTCCCTTTATTTGAGCATCATACTAGTGCTGACAAAAGGTTCCGATGGCGATGGTTCCGTGGAAATACAACACGAGGAGGCTGGGTCGACCGACATTCCCATCATTACCGATCTAGACGCTTTTCTTCGTTCTGATTTTGAAAATGTGGGGATAACTAAGTGTTATCGGTGCTAAAATTTTGTTATCAAATTAAAAATTTAAGATTTTGGCGCATAGGGGGTTCTAACGACGCTGACATCAGCGTTTGAAATTCTGGGGGGGGGGGAACTGACGAGCTCTGACAGAGGGGAGGTAGGAGTAAGGCCGCCTAATACCGAGTGCTGACCTAATTGTTGAACGTTCCCTTACCGTAGCCAGATAATTGTAATTGCATGTGGGAATGCTACCGGCCAGATGCTGCGTCGTTTGTCTTTCTCTTTGTCTGTCTGTCCACCTGTCTGTTTCTCTATCTCTCTACCTATTTATGTTTGTTTGTCTGTTTGTTTATCTGGCGGGAAGTTTGCCTGTCTGCCCATCAATCGAGTCGTTTATCAGCTCACATAACTTATTTTTACATTTCGTTTTTGTATCTGTTTACAGAATTTTATTTTCATGAATGGCCATTCCAGTCATCTGTACAACTTGCGCTCTATTCGCCGCCAGATTAGTGGAACTACTGCCGGAAAGGACATCGCGATGAGCATGCAACAACAACTTAGCAACTCTACTCCTTCGAAAACGCAAAAAGTGAAAGACACCCAATTGGATACCTCTGCTGGAATGATATGGAGCGAAGCGTTTGTCCGGGTTGCTCTTAAAGAGCGTCTGACCAAAGCCCAAGAAGTTGTTAAAAAAAAGCTGGAAAAACAAAAGAAGACCGCTGCTTTTCGTAATGAATTATACACACAAAAGAAGCCTGTTAAAGGGCTTGAAAGGTGAGCAAAGTCGATAAGACATGCTGTCAAACAAACTGATCGAAGCGTTGTCTAGCGAATTGGAATAAGATAATGTAAAAACCTGAATAATGCATTTCTGAGTAAAACGATGCCGTTGTTAAAGATTGTTCGTCAAAAAATCATTTCAGAGCACCTTCACTTGTTTGATATTAGCACAAGACAGCAATACAAATTTAAATAATTGAACGCTGATGGCTCCCCTGCTAACCGAGTGAGCCGATTTATCGACCAAATAGAGGTGAGCCGAAATACAGACTTTGTCTCATACTAATATTCTGACTGATTATCATGTGACAACAGTTAGTTTGACTTACAAATTCGCCATAGGTCAAGTTCCGGTAGTAAGCCTCAATCTATTGTCCAAAATGTGTTTTGTTCACGCAGTACCTTACTTCGATGCAAGCCATATGGTTACCTACCATGAACAATCTCAATTGATCTGGTGGAAGAAGAAGAAGGGACACTGCAACGCAAAAATGATCCAGAAGCGTATTGAGGTCTGACGCAGAGGGTACGCACATAATTTTGTTCCCTTATGTATTTTTCTGAATTAATGACTGATTAATTAATTGATTAAACAGAAGCCGAGTTAAGAGCACTCTGGCTCTAGCTAAGTGATTAATTATCTATTTAAATAGAAGAGCTCAAATGAGCAGCTAATTAATTTCATGCCTACAGGCACACGGGAACACCTCAAACGTTGCACGCTTGTCTGAGTACACTTTGTGAGTCTCCGAAACAACCTGCTCTAGAGGCATTTTTAAAATTCGGAGAGACGTACCGCGTTTCTGAACAACAAGGTCCCATGCTCGCTGATCGGTCAAATTGGCAACCAGCACGTCTGGTGCGCTATCTGATGACACTGTGGGCACGGCGATGAAGTCCCCGGTTTGCAGATAGTCGTACGGCAGGAACTCCAAAAGCCGGGTCCGATGAGCGAATGAGAAGCCCTTGTTGTCATTTTTTAGGTAGACGACATTTAATTCTCTCCACGAAAACTGTCTGGCCAGGTAACCCAGCGTGTAGGAGAAGAACTGAAACGGCATGACGAACAAGTTGAGCGTGGTCGGGAACCGGACGTTGTCGGAGAACTC
This sequence comes from Hypsibius dujardini, assembly GCA_001579985.1. Classification (NCBI taxonomy): domain Eukaryota; kingdom Metazoa; phylum Tardigrada; class Eutardigrada; order Parachela; family Hypsibiidae; genus Hypsibius; species Hypsibius dujardini. Next base: position 4,338 of record LRSR01009360.1, on the reverse strand, counting down.
CAGCGAAGCGGAGCGAAGCCCGAGGAACGTTGACGTCGCTGCAATGGTCAATCAAATCTTACAGGCCTGTTGGATAACTGGGTTACTGGAATTAACTTGTCTAGAATGTCTAAATACATGTGTGATTGCAAGGTTTTAAGAGTCAGTTCTAACGTAATTTGAAATCCCAAGATGGCCTGCATTCAAAGTGTCCAGATTCTTACAAGTTATAAAATGACCAGAAACGAACTACCAAATTTTGCGAAAAAATTCCAAAAACCCAATTTTTGTCTTTGTCCACCCTAGCCCTTTTCCTTTGCGTCCCTGTTCCGAGTTGTGTCGGAACGCAAACGAGCTCTAGAACCCAGTAATGTACCTTGAGCTTATGCTACAAGTCCCCTCCCCTTCCCCTTTCTTTTTCCACTCAGGTTCGTTTTTTCTTTGATTTTGACTGATATTCCCTAACTTGATAAACTGAAGATTGATTGCTTTGGAATCCTTTCAGTTTCCTTTCGTTCTCACAAAAAACCTTTGAAACCATTGAAACCCAAGTACTGGACCCTGTCTGCACAAGTGTGAAGCGAAAAAACAAAAACGCCCCCTTCCCCCCCCCTTGAGTTTTAGTTACACCATTTACTTGACTGATGTCCAAACGTCGGGGTTTTATACCTGGAGATTTTGGAGCAGACTAGCTTTCCAAAATTATCACTCACTCAGGCAGTAATGGAGATTTTCCATCCCGATCGACTTGAGTTTTTTTCGCAAATAGCTATCTATTAATCATGATTTATCATTGGGGTTTCCGCGTGGAATTCACATTTAATACCGGTTTCGGAAAAGAATAAGACAGAAAAAGACTTCCCCAGCGAGTTTGTGCTGTGAGCGGGAGCTAGATTGATTGAAAGCTCAATATTTTCCTTGATTTTCACTGTAAAAAATGTCGATTTTGAAACATGCATTTGAAATCTGTGTTTCAACACCAAATTCAATTTGGAGTCGATTCACATCAGCCGAATATTTTTTCAGGTGTCAGAGGGCGGAGCTGTAGGCCAGCTCTGCAAAGCTGCGCTCGAATTTTTTGTCCTTTTTGAGAAATACACACAACTCCGCCCCCTGATACCTGAAAAATATTGAGCTCATGCCGGTCGACTCAAAATTTAATTTGGCATGAAAAAATATAAAAAGGAAAATAAAGGAAAATAATGAACGTTCAATCAATTAAGCACTCGTTCACAACACAATCTCGCTGGGAAGTCTTATTCTTTCTTATTCATTCCTAAAACCGGTAATGTGATTTCCACGCAGAGACCCCAATGATAAATCACGATAAATGAGCAGCTATTTGTAAAAAAATAACTCACGCCGATCGGAAGGGAAAATCTCCATTACTGCCCGAGTCAAAGAAACATTGGTCAGCACTCTTAAAACCAAAATGTAGCCAAAAAGGGGGAAATGGGACTTGCAGCCTAAACCCAAATTTCGGACCTAAGGTCGAACCTCTGAAAACATGATACTGTACATACCACTTGCAAAGTTAGCAACCTCCATTACAATGTTCGGACAGCCTGAAAAGTCGAAAAATTGGACTTCTTTCCACACCGAATTCAAACTCGCGTGGTTAAAACGATATAGTTGCTTACTGTCTATGTTGAGAAGAGGAAACTGTTGAGTAAGCTGTCCCGAAAACAGTTGCTGATTGTCGTAGTAAAAACTGGCCAGCATCTCCGTGACATGCTGCGCCCCGGTGGAACAATCCTCCGGCGGTGGTTCGGTCTGCATTAGCCGCTCACTGTCCGCCAGAGAATTCTTCTGAAAACGCAGTGCAATGTGGGTGAAATTGCGGAGGGCCACCGGGTTGGAGGCCTTGAGCATGTCGATGATGATGTCTACCGGCGGATTGGTCCGGAGAAAGCCGTTCCGACCGCCGTCCGACATGGCAATGGTGATGAGGGTAAAGTTCACGCAATGCGAAGGTGCCGGGAGAATTATTAAGGAAAAGAGCACCAAGAGCGTCATGGAGGACATGGTGAAAATAAAACTAAAAAGAATGAAAAAACTATTTTTCATTCACACTTCAAACATTCTGACTTCCCCCCCCCCCGACCTAACCAATGAACGCTGCAGAAATGAGTGAATGCTGTGTATGAGCTGCCGTTTGGAGAACGAACACACAGGAAAGTGAAAGATCATCAGTTCAGCTCTCTTGGCACCGCGCGCTCATCGAAGTCCCGTGCGACCACGACCGCATCGTGTGTACCTTTTTCGACCATTGGATTCGTCGGAAAGCAACCCATAGAGGCATGTAACTTATATATGCTACGCCCTTGCAACTTGCTTCTTTACTGGTATGTAAATATGTATTGTATGTGTAAATATATCGTACTACCGTGCGACAGTGCTCAGCAGCCGCTGCGGCACCGCAAAACAAATCAACACCAGAGGGGGGGGGGTACAGGGGGTTGTTTTGCTTTTCAAAAATTCAAAGAAAATTGAACTTCCTCCCCCCGGAACCTAGGGTCCCATCTCGCCAGATGGGACCCATGGGGGCATTACGATTTTTGTTTAATTCTGCCGGTGAAAGAAACTACCTGTCCCATTACAGGGACAAACTTATTACGAAGTAAAACTGCCCCGACAACTCGTATACCGACGTATCATACCCCGACGATTTGCGCTCAAAGACAAAAATCGTATCAAGAGACAGTTCGTGCATAAGAACATTTGGTTCTCTAATTTCAGAATCGATGAAACCTATTGAAAACCGGTATTTTGATAGACTAGCCTTAACAGTTAGGGTTTCTTTAAATTGTATTGAGCGAGTATCTTCCGGAGAATCCAGCAAAAACTGTCGGTATTCCAATTAATGTCATTCAGCCGACTGAATCATTGTCTGAGAGATTTATCATCCGACTTTTCTCGTACGCTTCACAAACGAACTCGCTGCCTCGTTTCGCTCTGCCGCGAGTACCGAAACAGCTGAAGTGTTAGAGATGATTGTAGTTAGACAACACTGTCAGTGTTGGGATGGTTCAGTACACGCGTGTCGCGCGCCTACCGTTTCTGGCGGGCGGAATACCAATTGTTACAAGTATATACCAAATGTATTTGTATACGTAGGTTCCGGGTTCGAACTGCCTTGGTACGATTTGTCAAGTCGTATGAAATGTCTATGATTACGATGTGTCTGGATACGATTTGTCTGGGTACGAATTGAACGGGAGGATTTCGACCAGGGGCGAAATCTGATAATAAATGGATGATTCACCTACACTACTCGTCATCATACTTCGCCGTGCATCACCGCGCGTTAGTGATGTCATGATTCTGTTTAAGGTCTGTTGGGTGGCGTACTTTCTGGTTCTGTTGTAAGTGTAATGCTACGTTTATAGTCCGTGTCAGATGCGAGATGCCAGGACATTTGTGCATAGTCATTGTCAGACGAAAATTTTGCGAGTTTTGCGATACCGCTCGCCGAACATTGCGAGATGCGAGGACGTGACGTCAGTGCGAGAAAAGATGTCTGACACACATGTGCATAGTTGCCGGTCAGATCGATGAAGTAGCTTGGCAATTCATAGTCCCGCTCAAGGAAATCACCGCAGCCATTCCATTTGTCGCAGTAATTTCTTTTTCAAATTTTGAGTCATGGTTTTCAATAACCATTTGCCGAGGGGGAAAAACAGGTACTGTACCAGCAGCTTGTCCTAGTTGCAGCACTGTAGCAACTGAATATAACAGAATAATATATTACTATTTGAAAATACTATCTACAAGATCAAACTGGAGAACAACTTGGAAATAGGAATTTCAAGGAAACTTCCAAATCCTCAACAGTTTATGATTAGCTGGCCAGCTCTGGCATGCCAGATGATTCTTGCGAGACCACGCCCCAAAATAACACTCGTCTGGCAAGGTTTTGCGAAATGTTTGGCGAGTGTTCATAGTTCATCTTGCAAAATGTCATACGACAATTGTTATATGCGCATCGATAGTGAACATCTACGTCACAACTGAAGTGCTTTTCTGGCAAATAACACGGACTATGAACGTAGCATAAAAGTGTACAGCCCATGCTAGTCTCCGTTCTTCCAGTTCGCGCTCTCGTTGAAGAAAGTGATAGATTTTTATTGTCTGGATACGATTTGTCTGGGTGCGACCTGTCCGCGCACAATTAAACATGTGCGGTGGTGGACTGAAGCCAAAAGGTTTCGATGAGCCCTTTGCCCTAGAAGAAAAGAGGTATATGTGCACTGATGGCGCGATATATAGCTTCTTACTCAGAGTTACCTTAATAACAATGCGTCCTCGTGAAATAAATTCAAAATCTCTTGAGGATTGCGGTTGTCCGTGCAGTTCCGC
>LRSR01009359.1:0-12724 GCA_001579985.1 Hypsibius dujardini | reverse complement strand
ATACTCCATCAAAAAAGGAGTATGTAAGCCACTCTTGTGTCACACTGTAAAATCAGGGTGTGCCACACGCAAGCCATCAGCCTTGTCAGCGTGTGTGTGCCTTAACATTTCCTTTATTCCCAAGACTAATAAATGGCGCATCGTCGTCGCATACCCTACCCCCAAAACACGCACCGAGAGACAGAGGGATAATTATAACTTGCACACGCTGTTTTTCCACGCCGTTTCTGTTTCGTGTTTTCTTAACCGGCACAGGCAAACAGACAGACAACACTGAGACATTGGCAATTAGTTCCGCCGCCGACAACGTGTACCACACCCATCTGACAGCTCCATCTCTCTACAAATGTTTATCCGGCCCACAGATGTGAGACACGGCGTGGTAGGTCTGATCTCTGCGCTGAATAAAATGCACAAGAGATTACTTCTCAATAAAACAGCATGTGTCGATTTTTATGAAGTGTTTGTTCGCTATCGCGTCGTGTTTGTCGAGATATATATCAATTTGTACGGAATAATAATACATAAATATGACAGCTGCCGATACACGGAAGAGACAAATGGCGGAAAAACGAGCTGATTCAGCGAGATCTTAGAGAGAATTTTTTATAAATGCCGTAGGGCAATGCCAACGATGGTGATCTCATACATGAGGATTATCAGTGAGATAGAAGAAATTAGTAGCTTTTCTGCGCCGCAGGTGGGGTTCATGTGTACGGTTATAGGTTATAGCTTCTCGGGTAGTTTGTTGGTCTCTTTGAAAATACCGCGAGAAAATTCCATGTGTTGATGGTATTTTTTTATTAGCCGAAAGCTGTGAAATCCGATACGAGTGACACGGAATAAATTTAATTGCGGATAGGCCTAATTGAAAGGTGGTAATGTTTACTTTGGCGTGTGTTGCTCGAACCGGCTTACTTGAAGCATTATTCAAGTGTTGACTTCAGAATAATTTTGAAATATTTTTATTTAGACCTATTGTAGTGATGAAAGCAAAACATTATTGCCTCGATAATGTCTGACAACGTTTTTTTTGGAATCTTCTTGTGTTTTTTCAACTTTCAGATATTACACAAAAAACTTTGTCCGACTTTAGCGGCGAAATAATGTTTTTTATTCATAATTGAAGTAGATTCTAAATAAAAAATAATTTGAAGTGATTCTGAATTAGACAGTTGAATAATACCCCAAGTTAGAATAATAACTGCTCGCGTTAAACAATCGTTTTCACCCCAAGTGGCGGGCTTAATGGTTAAAAAGAGTCTGGTCCGGCTACATGGAAGTTTAATCTGTCATACAATTTTTGAGTGAAGCAGATAATGATTGCTAAAAAAACATGACGAGATTCATCTTGGTTGTAAGGAACTAGTTTGTTTAGCATAATCTTGTTGCGGACGCCGCTCAGTGTTTGTTTTTGAAACAATTCTACTACAGCGCAAGTATAACTATATCAAATTGCGAACTTAAAAATTGCACTGCCTTCGATTGTGACCATTTTCTACTTTACATTGCACGACGGACAGTTTACGTGACATCTACGAAGATGATCATTTCCGCATGTAACTATGCGTACTGATATATTGTAACAATTATGGAGCATACTTATTATTAATTCATTATTTCATAAATTTATTTTACGCTCACTGTTTTACAAAAGCTTTGAAAAACAGCATAAGCGTTCGAATAATCTTTTTGTCTTTCAATAAAAATGATTAAAAAACATTTGTTCTACCCTAACGATATTAATGCAATCTTTGCAATAATAAGGACATTTAGGCGTTGAGGCTGATCAATTCCAGGTACGAGTCCGCGCCGTGTGACATCATCGCGCGTGTGTAATGAATATACTCACCGCGATAAACAATAAAAGACGCGGCAAAAGCAGCACACATCTTCGAGGTACCCCGCACTCGTTTCTTTGTTTCACAGTACGACGATGATCAACTCTCAGGGCCACATCGCACACACACACACACACACACACACACGTACATAAAACCGCTGGAAAATAAATTCGTCACCACGCTGACTCACATCAACTCAACCTCGAACGCATTTTTTCCGGCTAAACAGACTACCGTTCTATGTATCTGTGTATACTTGAGGTTGTATTAGTTATGTCTGTACTGAGCCATCGCGGTCGGTGGCGCCACAACAAGCCCGCAAAAACATCACTAGGTAGTCATAACACACACACATACGCACATACACAGACACGGACACCGAGTCAGGCGGCGACCCAAGACGCCAGTTCGATCGTGTGTCGCGTGTCGTCTCACTGAGAGACAAATCAACCAACTACATTTCCGCCTAGTCAGATCAGCCATTTTGCTATACGTCTCTATCACGCAGAGGGGGTTGTTGTGTCGAATAGTAGGCCTCCTGGAGCGAACTTTTAACGCCGAAAATGGTGTGTAATCCGCGGATGAGGCATGCCGCACTTTTCCGGAAAATCAGGCGTGACAACCGTTTCGTCCGTCCACCAATAACAGCAACACCCAAGTTTCAGCTGGGATGGTATAACGAACAAAATCACACGAAACAAAGAGAAATTGCCGTATCATAATGGCGGACGAAAAAAGTGATGATAAAACGATATAGCCCAATATCCACGTCAAGCGAATTGTTGCTTCACCCTCTTAATCGCTCTCGATGAATAAGCGGGCGGGGAAGGTTGTTTAACATTATAGTTAGGGTACTTGGCCCTCTCTCCTTAATGTTTGATCTTAATATATCTCTCCCCCTATCTCTATCTTTCATCTCTTGTTCATTTTTATTTTTTTATTATCTCTTTCTCTCGCGTTCTATTTTTTTCTCGTACATCTTTTTAATACCTAAACATATCCCTATCACTTTTCGGTGGTATAGTTTATCATCTTCTTCTATTCGGTTTATTTATTTTTCATATCTTGATCATGACGCCCTAATCCCCACTTGAGAGGGAAAAAGAGAGAGAGAGAGAGAGAGAGAGATGGGTCGTCAGAGGTCGTTGAGTGTCGGAACAGCTGCTAGTGATGTAGCGGAGGGTCAAGGTCGCGTGATCCGTCTGTTGAGCAGTCTGCAGCGGAAGAAGGAACGCTCGGATGTGCGGAGTTTGCGGGGCATTTTTGCGCTGGGACTGTTGAACATCGGGATGGGATTGTGTGCGTTGATCACGGAGGTTGTTAGTAAGTTTTTCGAACAAATTGCAAAAAATCAAAAACATTGGTGTAATTTAGTGGGGACTGTACCTCCTGCCATTGCTCTTTGAGTTTTAGTATTCTGGACTACTCCATTTACTCCTTTTGAAACTATTTCCTACGCATTGTTTGTGTGATAGTCATAGTTACTTGAAAACTGACGTGTGATTTTCATTAAATTTACATTTTTCGCTTCAGAATCCAGTTTCAAAAATGAGACATTCTAGTCTGTTAATCCAGTGTTCAAACTACACTACTTATTTTGCTGTTGTTCTAAATTTGTTGAGAAAAAGGGATGATTTAAAATAAGTTTGATTTTCAATGATTTAAAACATTGGTCGCAGTCAAGATATTTTACAAAGAGAGCATCTGAAGAGACAAAAACATTTTTGCGTGCGTTCCTGGTCGTTCCCAGCACTCCACCTAATTTGTGTAATCGGGCTCCATAATAAAGGTATACTGTATATATTATATACATTTATATCGAAGACTAGCTATAGTTTTTCATATAAATTAATAAAGGTAAATGAAGGTAACAGGCCACTCGGTGTATAGGTGATTATGTACCGGTCAGTCACTCTCCGTTTTATTAAAATATATATATATATATAAATTATTCTCATTATTATTACGTTATAATAAAGATGAATTGTATTAAGCAATGTTCTACTGCGCCAAAAAAAGCGCAAATGTATCGAGCAATATTTTCGACTAAGCTTGGGATGAAGTTTTATATTTAAAACAGATGTCTGAATTCGCTTGAGAACAAGGTTTTTAATCGGTCTTCAATTGGGCTCAAACAATAGAAACAGAGCTTGCTGATTGTTCAGTACCATTTTGATGGAACCTGTCGCAACCTAGCCGCTCAATTTCTGTAGCGTGCACCATCATTGTTCTCTAACAACATTTCTATTCTGAGCTCAATAGAAAAGCACAAATATAACTGTCGAAGGTTCTACCGTTACCTTCGTAAGCCACAAAGCTTGTGGTTCCTGGCTGGTCAGAAGTATTCGCCGAATATAAGCTGTCTTATTAATATTAAATATTTCACCCAAATCCTGAAAACGCACGAAAGTCATCCAACCCAGCTGTGAATTGAGACGTTTCCCCCTTCGATGGGATGTGGGGCGCGTTTGAAATGATTTGTCTTTTTTTCGTCCAAATGAAAAATTAGAAAGGAAAAAAGGTTTAGTCGGTTTTTTTCGAAGTCAAAAGTAAGGTCGTTTGACTTGAATATGTATGTGTAGGAGTAATCACTGCTGGCAAATGCCGTAATTTTTTTAAATAAATTGCACATTCGTTTTGCCCGTCATTTGTTGTAAGAAAATTTTAGCTACGTATTATGTTACTCATTTGTTAAGCCATCTAATCCAATTCCATTCAGATTTCACGTGAAAGTCACGAAGGGCTTCTTGTTGAAAATGTTATGTGTGAAGGGTAGTAATGAATGATGAATTTCGCATGGAATACATGTAGTCGAAAAACGCTTAGTTAGATGAGATTCAACATTAATGGATTAAGTAAAATACTGTCTTGTCAGCTTGGGCCATTTTAGCGCCTGCTAAAAAATAAGGCGCGCTCGATGTTATATGTCTCTTTTTTCCTAACGAAAAATAAAAAACTCAAAAAGTTAGAAAGCGTTCTTGGTTGGTTTTTTACGGGTAGGGTCGTTTGACATGTTCATAAGTAGGAGTTGCACTATCAAAACTCAGATGTCCAAACGCCGGTATTTTTCTAGATAATTGTATTTGTTTTGCCCGTCATTTCCTATAATATAAGAGCATTTTAATCATTTAGAATTTTTATTTATTATGATACTGATTTGCTAAAGCAACCAATCTAATTTATTAAATTTGACGTAAATATCATGAAGGACCTATTTTGTCTAATATTTTAGGTGTGAAGTGTAGCGATGAATATTCGCATATAACAATCGGAAAACGCTTAGCTAGAGTAAATTCAGGCGGGGTCACTTCTCCTCGCACTTTGCGACTTATCAAGCACGCGCCTTGCCCCACACTTTGCGATTACAGACTAGGTCGGTTTTCTTAATCTTTGTTCTCGCGCGGGGTCTCGATCATCTCTTCATATGTCCGTTTACAGACATTAATCATAAAACAGCAAAAACGACGTAAAATCACATACAAAAACGATCCATGACTAATCTCTTTGTTCGGCTTCTTTTCTTGCTGACAGCTAAACTCAAGTACCCCAAATCCAGCGCCGCCCTGCTGAGCATCGAGTCAGCCGGCATCTTTGTCGGTTGCTTCGCCGTGATCGCTGGCCTCTTCGCTGTCCTTGCGTGGAAGATCAGCGCGTCCGGCCACAAGAGCTGCTTGATTAGTTTCATCAAGGGTTTCTGCAATTTCATGACCATCTGTTCGCTCATTACCTTTTGTCTTTCCCTGGTAAGATACGTCGAAATAGGGTTGAAATTTGACTACTTACTGAAACTGGGCTAATCATTCATCAATACAGATTTTTTTGACTAGCACTGGATCGAGTTTTGTTGACTTTTCAGGTTGCCCTGGGCATCTACACGACCCTTCGCGACTGGCAGCGAAAAGTCTCTCCGTTTCTCCACCTCGAACAGCGGTTTGTCAAGAAAATCGGTCGCGAAGACCTCGGTTTCCCTGAGGGCTACCTGGAAGAGCTGGTTATCCTCAAGTCCTGCTCGATGAGCTTTCACCTGCTCATCTTCCTCACGTGCGCCTTTTCCTCCATCTTTTGCCTGTTCAATTTATACATCAACTCATTGCCAAATTTCGGCGGCTGCGCGGACGTTATCAAAACGGCGGGAAAGATGCTGACGCTGCCACGGCGAGGATGATGAGTCATGCCGTTTCTCGGCTGCATCATCTGCATGTGTCATTGTTTTTTTATAGCGTCTGACATATCAAGTTTTTTTAGCAATGCGACAGCGGTGGCGACAGCTGTTTGTTGTCTTTTCTACTTCACGTCTCGATTCTTATGCATCGTAGTATTCGGTCTGTTTTTTTCTATGCCAGAACTCGACTTTTAGATATTTTTTCCCCGACGCTTATCTCCTTGATATCATGCGAGGAGCGGAAGAGGTTACAAAAAATGTAACATTAAGACTCGTTTAGAGAGGTTGTTGTTCATCATTTTTTTGCACCTGTTTGGGTGTTCAGTATTATAGCTTATTATTCAGTTTCAGCGTTTGAGTTAGCTCTTGCAAATTAGACCTCCTCATTGAAAAGTGAAAGTTCAGTACGCACAAATCTAACCAGAAAGCTGTCATGGTAAAATGAATGACTGGTTGATTGAACGGTTGTATTTTCTTGAGCTTACAAAAGTCCGAAATCGATTTAAACAGCTAAAATTAGTCTCCCAATTAAGTGGTTCGATAGCTGTTAATAATTGAAAGGTGTATAGTTGCCTGACACGGCAAAAAAAATGCCTGCCAACTCAACATACTTAAGTATCATATGTCCTGTATTACGGATATTAAAAACCTTATTGCCTGTCAGCGGAATCAGAGATTTGAATGATATTTTAGGGGATAACAAAGATTGCCCTTAAGTTGAACGCCGTTCACTGGACCGGTAACTTGAACAACGCTGGACGAATTTTTCCCGTCACAAGATCCCCTAATCTATGTGTTTTAACAGAAAACGGTTTCGGCCGAGGAACTTTGGGTGAACCTTTATTTTTATTGAGGCAACCGACCAGTCGGACAGCCATTTTACTGTCCTTAGTGCATGTTATGTATTAATCAGTAATAATTCCGGTATAAACAGATTTTGCCTAGTTAATGCAGAGAACTATCTCGCAACACTGTTTCATTCAGAATTCAATTGGGAATTGATTAGCACTATCAGTCAAATGTTTTTGGCACGCAATGAGCGGAGCTATTGTCCATCTCCATGTAAAAGGCACACTTAGAAACTCCACTCCCCTTCAAAACGGCACACGGTCCCGCACCCTTATTTCCAAAAATATTTTACCCTTCCCAATAAATTTCAAATTGAATTTGAGATGGAAAAGAAAATTTGATTTTCTTCCATAGGCAGGCAGGTCCCACGAAACAGCTACTCTTTGCTTCAGAAACAGTATATCCAAAATACAATAACAAAAAAAGAGACAGCTATTTACAGGCAACCCGGCTCCTCGTACCGATACGTGCGACAAACCTCTCTTCTGACAGGAGCCAGAACAATATAAAAAATCTAGACAACACCCAAACACGTGCGAGTTGTTTGTGGTGACTGGTAATAGTGCGATACCCTTGCCTGGACAATCTGTAGAGGACTGCACTTTAAATACCTGTATTTGCATTTTTCAGGGTGGGGATGGATACTTTCTCGCCATTACTCCCGTGTTAACAGATGGCGCAGTTAAACATGAGATGCTGACCATGCATGTTTATGTAGGCTATCTATCGATCGATCGATAGGTAGCGTTTTGTTGCTGCTTCGCTCCACTTGAGTAGGCGCGTATTGTCTGACTCGCCAGGGTTTGGTTAAGACCTACCGCCATTATTGACATATTATATTAGGCTTACCGCTCCCTGTCCGTCGGGCATGCAAAACATTACGAAGTGGCAACACTCCGGCCTAGCCTAAAACAAATTAATCCCTTCTTGAAATTCAATTTGAAATCGATTGGCATCAGCAGAATATATTTTGGACGTCAATGGGCGGAATTACAAGCCATCGTCGAGCCCGACCGGAAACTTGCGAGTAATATTCCAGAAATGGCGCATAGCTCTGTCCCCTAACATCTAAAAAAGATTCTGCTAGTGCCAAACAATTTAAATTGATTTTTAAAAGGATAATATCAAAATTCTTTAAATTAAATTATTTTGCCAAAAACTTTATTAATTAAAATTCTGCCGAAAAAATTGTTCATATCCTGACCTATAAAATTAATTTTAAAAATCATTATAATAGTAATTGTAATATAAAATATAAAGCGGAGACAGTCTGGGTTCCCCCTATCAAAATCGTTCCCAGCCAAACATCCGTCAAAGTTTATAGGCAATGATACCTTAAATGCCAATTTATATGTATGACCACCATCTAGCGATTTTTTCAGTCAAAATCGTACTGTGATCTGTCAACATTCAGCAACCTGGGCGATCTGTGGGCGAAAATGGTCATCTTTGGCTGTCTTTTTTAACAGTTGTCAGTTGCGCGAATGGGAAATGAATGATTGTTTTTGTCAAATAACACTTTACGTTTAAAAATTCAGCGAATAAATCGACCAAAACTGAGCTATCGATTTGTGTATAAAAATTTATAACGTAACTTTGCCGCGGCAACTCTGTCGCCCGTAAAAAGAAATGCTCTAAACCATAGCTTAAGGCTTCGCTTATGGGCGAACTCTTCTGGAACGCCCATAAAATTGTATCAGTAGTGTTTGCGATCAGGCAGCTCCAACGTATCGAATAAGTTTTGGTTTTAAAAGCAACAGCATACATGAAAACTACGAAAATCCATTTTAACGAAAAGTGAAAACGCGGAAACATTAAAAACTTCAAAAGGAATAAAACTACGAAACTCGAAAAAACTAAAATTTCAAACTATATTAGAAAAATATCTTTTGACTCGTTTACTGTATATTCAGCTAGTTAGTTAACAACATCGTCGTATCGTTCCACGTGAAAAGCTCGATCTCCTGTTGGGTATTCGAAATAAACTTATCTAGGCAGTTCCGTCATTTTCATTAACTATAGGTGAGAAAAATCCTGACTTCACAAGCGGAACACTTAGTTAATTAGGAATGCTTTGTTTTGAATGTTAAAAGTATCAGCCTTTTTGGGGAAGGGAAATGTGATCTGCCTTACTGGCAAATGCTACATATTTTCTTCTTTAAAAATGCGCGCCAAACGTAAACTGGTTAGTAACAGCGTGTCTTCCCTGAAACATTGCGCGCTTTTACACCGATCTTCCTTCCTTTGCCCTCTTGTGTCATTACTTTCACTTGCTCTAACCGATTTGGGATGAAACTGAGTTGCTGTGTGGGTCTGTGCGGAAGCAGAAAGTGTAGAACAGCGAAAAGGAAGGCATGGGTAGAGCGGTGTCCTTCCCTGGCCTTACAGAAAGGCATACACACTGTACATACTCCCACATACAAAAATATGGGTGCAGTATAATAAATGTTTTAATTTCTATGCTTTTTTCGTTTGTAGTCATTTCAGTTTTTGTAGTTTTCCGTACTTTGTAACTTTTAGTTTTACCGTGTTTTAACTTTTCGTTAAATTTTCGTAACTTTCCCGGTTTCGTTTTTTCGTTTTTGTTCTCGTAGTTTTCATGTAGGCCAAAAAGCAACACTGTCATATTCATCTTGGTTCAGTAAAAAAATGAGTTGATTAAAAAGGACATTTGCTTAGTGTGGTAAGGTAATGTGGATACTTTATCGGTTTTTTGCGCTCGGATCGTTAGCCGGTCATTGCCCAATGGAGCTCCCTGGGAATTCCTAATAATTCCACCACAAGAGAGTTCAATTAGCGCTCAATTTTCAAGAGCCATGTATTGAAATTAAGCTCCTCCCGGACATTCGTGTGCCCGCAATACTCCGGAGAGTTCGGTGGACCCTGTTGCACACTCCGTCTTCACTGACCCTCATCATCATTATCATCAGCCGACAATACAAGGACAGTAGCGAGAGTGCGGTCGTCAACCTCTGCCATCAATCAACAAAATGTATTAAGAAAGTTTTGTTAGATTGACGAATTGTTTTTATTTTCGCATAGGGAACAAAATATCGAGCATTTGTCGTTTTAAGTTTCTGTTGTTTTTCGACTTTAGGGAAGTGGGAGTTGGTAAAACTGGGTCTCAAAAATAAGTTTCCACCCGGTAAGCTGTAAGGCAACCAGTCTCTCAACAATCGAAACATGCGAATAGACCAATCAGAGGCCGTGGTTTTGACACGCACGGCTCAACATTTCGCTTGCCCGCTGATACCATTTTTTGATACCCATTGATATCATTCAGTCACCTCTTTCTCTCTCTTTCTCCTCCTCCTCTCACAGAGCCCCGTGTAAACCGATCGCGTTCGCGGCCACTTGATTCACACACACACACTCACAAAAAAGTCAAACAATTACAGAGACAATCACACCACGGCTACTCTTGTATTTAACGGACAATAAACCGATCACCCCCCCCCCCCCGCGAGAGCTGATGAAGTTATCACCTTACACATCCAACCATGGGGGGCTTAGTATAAAGGCCTCAGCTCACCTTGACCTTGCCGCCGGTGTGTGTTGGCCACACTCACACCGCCATACTCTTGCTTTTTTATAGCATCATTGCCGTGCTTGCACTTCTCTCCGATCTCATCATCAGGGGCCTGGTGGTGTTGGTAGATCGCGGAGAGAGTGCTATAGTAACAATGACATCTTTTCCGTCTGTCCCTGGACGGCGCGTACCTATGGTACCCTGGTTGAATTGTCCCCTCCTTGATTGTGAACTACTCCAGCATTATAGGCTTCAGTGTATACTGCCACATAGTCCGTTTCACATCACTACGGAGCAGTGTGTGGGGTGCACAAACGGTTACAATAAGTGCCAGACCAAGTTCGAGCCACTTTCTGGTTGGCATGTTAAGTTTCTTGTCTCCACTTAAAATCCGACGCTTAGTTAGGGATGGCAAAACTAAACTAAAAAAGATAAGCAGACTAGAGCTGAATTAAACATTTTATTGACTAATTTACTGGGGTTAAATGTTTTTTATATTTTTGCTAAAAATACTAAACTAATTAAATACTAATCAAAAAAATTAAATGGAAAAAAATGAAAACAAATGAGTCAACTGATTTGGACTAAAATTAAACTATAAGTTTGAGCTACTAAAAACACCGAACGAAAATACTTACGAAGGATGATTTTTAATGTCCACACCCCAAATCTATTCGCCATGTATTTTTTCAATAGTACTGTATTTATAATAGTTTTTGATATATATATTCTCGGTCTGGTCCCAAGAACTTGTTTTGGCGTAATTTTAAAGTTGGAAAACAGTGGCAGATTCCACTTTCTTTTTGTATTTTACTGGAAAACGCTATTTTTCAGAAATAATTTTATAAAACATATTTTGACGCTCTTCAAACCAAAATTCATTAGGAATTTGACTTCAGCCGATTCTTTTCCAATATCAGGGGGCGGGGGGGGGGGTTATAATGAGGTCTTGTAAGTGCACTTGATAATTCTCAGCCAGTTTATTATTGAATGATAGCTCCGCTAAAAACATTTCCGCTGATTGCAATCAATTTCAAATTAAATTTTGATTTGAATAGCGTCAAAAAAGGTTCAATAAAAGTATTTCTAAATGAAGAAAAATAGCATCTCTGAAGTGAAAATCAAAGCAAGTGGAATCTTGCAATGTTTTCTCAACTTTAGTCAAAAAAGTTTTTGGAACCACACCGATAGTATTTATATTGAAAATCATTAAAAATACAATATTATTGAAATAAATATACAGCAAATAGATTGTGGTTGTGGGTGTGGACGTTGAAAACGATCCCTGGTAGTGACGAATTTTTATTAGACAAAAAAAATTAATTGACTAATTATTTAAATGGTCGGTAAGTGGCTCTAACTTGGTCAATCTAGCATTTTGACCGTTTGGGCTAGTACACACCTTGCATGGAGTACTTGGGTGCAAATCGTGCGCCGGTGTCTGTCAACGATCGCGCTCTGGTCAGCGACAACCCGAACCGATGTATAGTCTCGCAGACTGTTGAAGAAACGAACCTTTGAATTGAATCTCACCCATATTCGCAGCATGCTGTATACATATCTTCCGTCTACGTCCTATCATTTTTTCGCGCTGTGGGATTATTAAAAAACGCACTGATTACACACACACGCAGACATTAAACGAACTAGGCCGCGGAATCGCTCAGCAAACAAAATCATCTGCATATATTTGCCCACAGAGTTGCAGGCTTTATCCGCATCTTTACTTGGGCCTATTTCTACAGCCTTTTCACCAATCGACTTCACGTTTTTATTATTTTTCGCTCGCCAAATTCCATTATATTGCCGTTTAATTAATTACCACCTCTCCACCTCCTACCTAGACTCCAAACGACCATGTGTGTCGCAGGATGGGTCGTGCAACGAGCTTGGGAATGCCGCCACTGACCAGCCTCAACATACGTTGACCTCTCCCGCCTTTTTCCCCCGGTGTTGTCTGCCTGTGCCTATCAAGTTACTCTTCATTTTTGGCATACCATATACCTCGCCGGTTGTGTGTGTGATCCAATTCAAAGCTGGTCGACAGTATTTGTGTGTGTGCTCTGGCGCTGGAAAAGAATGCGCCACTGGGATCTGCTCCGTCGTCGTCTGCTCAATGCCTCTTTCACATCCTCCCCGCGGAGAAGGAGAACGACGAAAATGCTGAGCAAATCGTACCACGTCTTTGTCCTGCTATGTTGGACCGTTCTTTGGGATGTCGCATGGGGCTTGACGGTGAGCCCTACGGCGACCTTACCGCCGCCGTTGTTTCAGTACAATAACTACCTGGAATTGACGGGGGAGCTGCACGGTCTGCACAGGACGTACCCTAATTTGACG
>LRSR01009356.1:0-15135 GCA_001579985.1 Hypsibius dujardini | reverse complement strand
CTGCGTGTGTGTGTGTGTGTGTGTGTGTGTATGTGTGTGTGTCTGTCTGTCTGTGTCTGTGTGTGTGCCACCTCACGCGCGAAGAATGGAGAGAATAATTAAACGGCAGAAAAGTTTCGCCGCGAGTCCCAACCAACGAGCAAATCCTTTCTTTTCAAGAGCATACTTTTACATGCATAGCTGCTATTCAGACCCACACAAGTGGTAGTAGTATGAGCATGAGAAATGTCTGTCCAGCCAGATGGCGATCGCTTTGTCCTCAATACATAATGCTCGGAACAATCTGCACGCCTGGACATATGTATAGTCCTGTATATAGACTCCCGTTTAGGTTAATATTTTTGAAGGGGTGCTTGAATGTCCTCTTGGTCGCGGTTTTCCAGAAAAGCGAGAGATGTATGTCGTCTTGTACCGTCACCTCCCGATCTCAAGGAACAGTTAAGCCCCGCCCCCTCCAGTCATCGGTTGACTGTTCAATCGGATTCACTGTGTCGTGATTGGTTCGAATTAAAGACCAACTTGGCAGCGATTGATTGATTGATTAAGCGGAATTTCTTGACGCACACATTGAATCGACTGATTGATTGATTGTTGATAAACAATAGCAAACGGTGATGAAGAGATAAGATCCGGGGTGGATCAAATTAACTGGTAGGGCAAAAAAAGTGTCCCTTGAGATCGGGAGATCACTTCGTGTCCGCATAAGAACACTTCACCGGAAAGTCTCTGCATGTAAGGGAGATGAAGGGGTTAAAAGAAATGTGGATTATAATTGGGTTTTAGGAATGTAAAGTATCGTGTCTGTAGATGCCCTATACACTGCGTATGACGATATACCAGGCGATCTTTTTACGATAGACTTAATATATCAGCTAACAAGGGGGCAGTTACTGTATTTTCGCGTTAGACAGGGACAGTTGTACTGGAGTGGAACGTGTGCACGGCTGTGTGCACCGTAAACACAACACAAGCGCCGCGTGGCCGATTAAACGTTCCGCAGCTCGTACACTGTCCCTATCTAACGCGAACATAGCACCAATAAAAAGCAATCATTTTGATTCATTGCAAATTAGTGAGACCACAAGACTGCACCTGTTGATTGAATTGAACTTTCCAGACGTTGTAATGTGTAGTTACCTCTTCCCATTGCGACAGATTGCTTGATTAGTGGTAATATTAACACATAAATTTCAAGCCGCACCCCTGCTTGATTGCTTGATTAGTGGTAATATTAACACATAAATTTCAAGCCGCACCAGTGCTTGATTGCTTGATTACAGCTAGTTTGCTTGTGCTCGATTGATCATGCCGGACCCGAGTGCTTGATTGTCGTATTGATTCGAGTATTCGAGCTAGTTTATCTAGTCCCTGGAACTTTGCAGTACTTCATCCACGACTCAACGGTTTGCCCGTATTTCTTTGGCTTCTACTGGTCCGGTTAGGACTTCGGCTCGCAGTATGCTGCCGTGTATGTTTAAGAGTTTATGGGAGACCACGAGGAGGCCGAAGCCAAAAGCAAAGTGTGGTCGGAAAGAGAAGTTTGGAAGATGGGAAAGAAGAGGAAAGTGGCCCTATCAGACAGCGCCGGCGACGGCGCGCCATCTAGTGTGATAACCCCAACTTCGAAAAGTCCGAGAACGATCGGCAGCGCTAAGATCTTGGTGCTGAGTTTTCACCGACAGCCAAACCGGCCAAACGTTAACGGAATTTTCGCACATAATCGAAATTCATCAGCTTCAGCATAACTGGACTTCCAATCGAGCCGATATTTTGTTAGTTAACGTAAAAATAATTTCAATTATTAAGAAAGATTAACAGACAGACAGACAAAAGACAAGCAGATCGATAGACAGACAGACAGACAGATAGACAGACAGACAGACAGAAAGACAGACAGAGAGACAGACAGAGAGACAAACAGACAGATGAGCAAACAAACAGGCAGACGTACAGTCAAGGGAGCAGACGGAGAGGTAGACAAGCAGATATGCATAAACTTGTACTGTACTAGCAAAATTCCATAACAGACAGCAGCGAATAAAAAGCCCAGCGAAACTTAACACATTTCAAAGTTACCAGTTACCACCCACCCGGACCTTTGGAGTAATATTTTATCACACAATTCTCAAAATGAGTTTCAAAGTCCACTCTTTCCCGAGTGAACAAGCTCAATAATTAGCATAAGCGCCGTAGCCATAGCTGGGGTAAGTCGGAGGCGAAGCTTGCACATATTGCGGCGCGTAGGACGGCGCTTCCGGGGGCTTGGGCTGATACGCCACAGCGTAGTAAACCGGGGGCGATTGCTGCTGCACCGGGGCGTAGTAAACCGGTCGCTCTTCCTGTTGTAGGTACCCGGTGGGATCGCGGTCCATCCCGGACATGACCGCGTACTTTGTCGGCGGTGGTTCCGCGTAGACATCCGACATTTTGGCCCGTTCGTAAGTCGCCTTCATCTGCTGCTGATCGTACGGCGGCTCGTATGCCGAGCTTTGGTGACTGTAGACTTCCGGCTTTACCTTGGTCTTATAGTAGCTCTGGTAGGTGGACTGCGGCGGCGGAGGGTCGTATGTGGCGTCAATTTCACGGTAGATCTGCTTGGGAGCAGACTCGTAAGTTGTGGGCTCGCTGGGCTTGTAGGAGACCGGAGGGAGACGGTAGGTGAGCTCGTACGGAGTAGGCGTGGGTGCCGGGCGGTACGACGGTGCTTCCGCCTTATAACTGGGCTCGTAGACTTCCTTGTAAACAGGACGGTAAGTCTGCGAAAAGGATGGAATTTCACGGCTGCTGCACAAAGGCAGACACAGACAGACACAGAGAGACACAGCCGCAGACAGACAGACACAGACAGACACAGACAGACACAGCCACAGACAGACAAACAAACACAGACACAGACACAGACAGACAGACAGACAGACACGCAGGCAGACAGACAGATAAACAGGCAGGCAGACAGATAGACAGACAGGCAGACAAGACAGGCAGGCAGAAAGACAGACAAACAGACAAAAATAGTTCCAGAAAATAGAAGCGGGACCTTCCCACAAACCTCCGTCGCCTGTTTGTACACCGGTTCCGGTGTGGGGACCCGATACATCGGCTCATAGTCCACAGCTGGCGGCTGGTAGACATAAACCGGCCGTTTCTCCGGATACTGGCTCCCATACACCGCCTCCAGGTACCCCGCCGAAGGTTGTCTGTTCTCATACACCGTCTTCCCGTCCGGGGAGTAATACGGCTTCATATACGGCATCTTCTGCTGTTCATACTTCGGACTGGAGTACAGCGAGCGTTCCTCGTAGGCATAATCCGGGATGTCTTCGTAGGGATAATGCATGTAACCGGGAGGTGGAGCGTACGGCTTGACCGGGTACTCCGGAGAAGCGTCATGCTTCGGCATGTAGAGCTTGATTTCGTAACTGACCTTACTCGGACTGGGCTCGTACTTTTTCGTCGTGGAATCGTAGATTCGCCCGTACAGAGGCGCGCTGTAGGATTTGTCTGCGCTGTAGTGGCCCCGTTTGCTGTAGGACGAAGTACCGGATTGTTTCCGGCGTGGGGAGACCATCCCGGAGCCGTCTTGCATGAAGGACTCATATGGTCTTGACTCTGCGGACTTGGGATCTGAAATGTAAGAGATAAGACCCCTTATTAGGCGATTCAGACAACGGGCAGTGAATTCAGCATGAAGCGAAGGATATGCGGCGAGGATCGGAACGCACTTGCGGAGAGAACGCAAAAGAACACATCTTTGTTGCGTTCGCGAGCGGATTCAGTTGATTTACCGTAGTTGGCCATGCTGACGAGGGAAGCGGGCGCGGAAGAGGGGGTCGGGAAGCTGGGTGGTGGGTGGAGGGGCTGGATACGGATACTGGGGGAGTTGAGAACGGCGGATGTGCGAGCGGATTTCTGCTGCTGGCATGTGGAGAGATGGGCGAGTGTGAGGAGGCCGATCAGTAATATCGCCCCTCCCAGGATTAGCTGCAAAACAGTAGACAATACAGACAAGATAGACAGACAAGGCAAGCAGACATACAGACAAACAGACAGGCAGACAGACAGACAGACATACAGACATACAGACAGACAGACAGACAGGGAGGCAGACAGACAGACAGCCAGGCAGGCATGCAGACAGACAGACAAGCAGACAAGCAGACAAGCAGATAGGCAGACAAGCAGATAGGCAGACAGGCAGATAGGCAGATAGGCAGACAGGCAGAGAGACAGAGAGACAGACAGACAGACACCCTAGACAAATAGGCAAAAAGATAAATGAATATCCTGTACACTCAGACAAACGTCCATACTTGTGTTCCTATCATGGTGCAAATCCACCGTTGGACTGTTCCCGAATCCGGACTTCCTGGTTTTGGAAACGTGAAGCTCGCCACTTCAGTCAGAAGATATTGACGACTTGGTGTTAAATTCCATTTCGGCATGGGATAACATTGTGTTGTCAACTATCAACATCTCCTTGGTCATGAACTTCTCCAAGCCGCCGTCCGAGCAGAAAAATGATAACCCTAGTCTGCCAGGTTGAGAATAGGAAATTCAACAGCAACGGTTAACCGACCAACCGTCTTCCGGGTTCGACACAACTGTAGCAATGAGCCGAGCTGTTTGATGTGTGCTTCATCACGGCGACCACAGATGAAGACCGACATTGAAAAACAACAGATTTACCAGACGGCAGACAGGGGGCAGGTATTAAACATGTACTGTACTCATGTACTGTACTCATGTACTGTACTCATGTACTGTACTGAGTGTACTGTACTCATGTACTGTACTCGTGTACTGTACTCATGTACTGTACTCATGTACTGTACTCATGTACTGTACTGAGTGTACTGTACTGATGTACTGTACTGAGTGTACTGTACTCATGTACTGTACTCATGTACTGTACTCGTGTACTGTACTCGTGTACTGTACTCATGTACTGTACTGAGTGTACTGTACTCATGTACTGTACTGAGTGTACTGTACTCGTGTACTGTACTCAAGTACTGTACTCAGGTACTGTACTGAGTGTACTGTACTGAGTAATTTTGGTTGGACAAAATAATAGGAATCGGAGGAGCAAACTAAATTGTAGGAAAGTAACAATTTTTGAAAACTCGCTAGAGAATGATAGTTTATAAAATACGACTCATATTTATTCTGTCGAAAAAAAAGGATAAATGTTACAGAAACAAAATTAGTAGGCTAACATTCATCTGTAATTCAGGCGTTTTTGCCGTCAAACTGTGCGAATATCATGTTGTCTAGTACAAAATTCAAATTTTTTGAGTTTCTTGAAATCTATTTTACTCCTCCGATTCCTAATGTTTTATCCAAGCAAAATCACATAACTTGTTTTTTTTTAAACGCAACTGTAAAACATTACACAAAACAGTCCAGTACACCCAGTACAGCACACCCAGTACAGCACACCCAGTACAGCATACCCAGTACAGCACGCCCAGTACAGCACACCCAGTACAGCACACGAGTACAGCATACCCAGTACAGCACACCCAGTACAGCACACCCAGTACAGCACAACCAGTACAGATTACCCAGTACAGCACACCCAGTACAGCACACCCAGTACAGCACGCCCAGTACAGCACACCCAGTACAGCACACCCAGTACAGTACACGAGTACAGCATGTTTTAGTACGTAGTACGTACCAACAAGAGACAGGTTGATTTAGGACATCCGTTTCCTTAGTGTTTCGTCTGGCCTCGGATTATGAGGAGATTAAGTCACGTTGCCGTCATCGTCTGGATCCATACAGCAGGAACCGGTTTTAGCTTGTGATAAGCATTTCCCAACCGTCGATTGATTGATTGATAATCACTGTCACGGGCTTTCTAGAAAGACTTGCCTGCTGTATACTCGTGGATGCCGATGAAATTCCCGGGGTAGGCTGAAATGATCCGTCATGAGAGATTTTTTGCTTCTCGGTGGATGTCGAGTAAGACATTTCGTGGCAGACAGGGCAGTTGCGCTAAAATACTGGAATGACCGGCCGAAATTCAAGATTCCAGTCAGTTCCAGATTCCAAAGTGAAATGGAACTGGAATTTGAATTTTCATAGGCTCAGATTGAATTTGCACTGGCTGGATTTGTAACTGGAATTTGCTGGATTTGGAGTAAACTAAAGCACGTTATTATTGAACTATTGAAATGGTGGCATCACTAACCCAAACTAGAAGAGCGTGGGCGCTACTCCAACCAATTCGCGTATAGTGTTATGTGTCTATGGGGTGGTTATGTCCGACCCATTTACGACTGTGCGTGGTTAGCGTTTATATAACGCAAGCGTGCTCGTCGTTTTCAAAAAAAAAGATTATTTTTCCACTCTCTGTTTTGTTTATCTCTTTCGCGGGATCCATTCCATAGAGATTGGCAAATTTGACTGAGGATCCAATTTTTTTCTACAACTCCGTCCCAGGAATGCTGGAGGTGGAGTCGCGCGGGCATCTGTCGAAGAAATCGTCAAATTTAATGGAGGTCTTCGAGAAGCGCGACAGAAAATCCTCCGACCATCATCATCGCGCCCCCACAGCTGACATCGTGGTGAAAAAGCGAGTCCCCACAGCGATCGTAAAAGCTCCTCCCATCAAAGCGGAGACCACCACGGCGGCGGAGAATGGAGAAGGGGAGAAGAACAACACGGAGACATCATTGAAAACTTCTTCCATGTCGCCTGACCTGTTAACGCAACAACGGGCCAATCCCCCACCACCGCAGACGTCCCTGCAGCGGACCTTCGGACGGGTGGTGATATCGCTGGAGAATCTGATTCTCCCGGATGAGCGGCTGCACCCGACACCGTCGATGGTGGAGGGCTTAGACGGCAGGACCGAGTGGTTTTTACGGCGTCTTGGATGCGATTTAATCCAGCATGCAGGGATATTGCTGAAATTACCTCAGGTATGGTCTTTCTTGTTATTTTTTAAAATAATCTTCGATGATTGCTGTGGTCGAGGCTGCAGATTGTAGTTGGAGAAGAGCGGGGAAGTTTTCAATGTTTGCGTGAGCGTTGGCGTGGTTGATTGGTTGATTGAGAGATTAACACAGAGCAATCAACCAATCAACTGCAGCAAAGTACAGAGATCTCCTTCGATGTTTTGCCACCTGACTGTTTTTTCTGTTTGTCTTTGTTGAAAACAAGCATTAACTCGTCGGTTGTTGGTTACCTCCGTACGGGAATCCTATGATGTAATATCAGCCTTTTTTTCTGTATTTTCAGACCGCGATGGCGACAGCACAAGTGTTGTATCAGCGATTTTATCATATAAAATCCTTCCTCAGGCACGACTACTTTGTAAGCTGTTTGGTTTCCCTCTTGTCTTTCCACTATATGCACGTTTCCCTTTTTCTCCTTACCTAATGCTTTGCGTGTGTTTTTTCCAGACGATCGCCATAGCCTGCATCTACCTGGCCTCGAAAGTGGAGGAATTCCCGAAACGACTGCGGGACATCATCAACGTCTTCACGCATGTCCGACAGACGTTGTGCAACGAGTGAGTATATTTTCCTGCCGCACGACTGGAAACGGACCTGTTGACTGATGGACCGATTGTTTGGTTTACAGGAGTAAGAGTTGGGGTGTGTGTCGTTCAAGTGGAAAATGAGCGAGCGCTTAGCTTACTGACTGACCGCCTCTCCGGACTGGGAGGCAGCGACAAAGCCTTACCTCATCGCGTGCGAGACGTTCAACCTGGAGCTTCTGTTTAAGCGAGTGTTTATGATGTGCAAGTACTTTCGTAGGGACAGAAAACTGAGAAGCGGTATGTCAGTGAGTACCGTTTGCTGACGGTGCCCTTGCTGACTCGGAAGTCTAGTAGCGTAGTCATCGCTACCTCGTATGCTACAGTTTCTGTCCTTACGAAAGTACTGCCGTAATCCTTCTGAGAAAGAAGCCCGAGGTTGTCTGTCTCGACCGTGCTGCTAGAGTAAGGTTTGCCGCCGGTTCGGGAAGCTGGTGGCGCTGTTGTTAGATTGCTTGATTTATTGATTGATTGATCGATTGATTGATCTATTGATCTATTGATTGATCTATTGATTAATCGATCGATCGATTGATTAGTTGATTGATTGGTTGATTGATTGGTTGATTGATTGGTTGATTGATTGATTGATATGAAAGTTTAACCAGGTTTTTTTGGCGTTGATCTTTTTCCAGGTGTCTTAATGTCTTCTTTTGCCTTCCAGGCCGATTGAGCCGATGATTTTGGATTATGGCTACGTGAATCTGAAAAATCAAGTCATCAAATGTGAACGACGACTGCTGAAGGAGCTCGGCTTCTGCGTTCATGTCAAGCATCCTCACAAGGTACGTCAGGGTGAGAGGATCGTTGCGTGGTATCTTTCATGTGCCCTTATAAAACCCGTCGCATTCTCATGTCCTTACAGCTGATCTGTATGTACCTGCAAGTGCTGGAACTGGACAGGAATAACACATTCGTACAACGTGCTTGGTAAGTTTTTGACCGGTTTCGTGTTGTCTTTTTTGAGATACCGAAATTGTTTCAGTTAGTCGGGTAAGTTTCTTTGCAACTCTCTCTCTCGCTTGATGGGTTTACCGAAAAATCAATTGAACACACATGCCGGGGCGGTTTGTTTCTTGAGGCTGGGGGGTCTGCCTCTGTGGGAGCTGTTGATTCCTCCAGCGCGTGGCGATATCTAATCTCGTTTCTCTGTCAGATGTTGTTGGGGGGCCAGAAGAAGACGGAGAGACACGCACTCTTCCTCCTGCCCGACTGTGCCTGCCACACGCCTCCTCCCTGTGAATAAGCCCCAAATAAGATCGGCGGCGGTTGGGAGGTTCGTGGAGGTACCTCGAATCACGCCCTGTTGTCGTTGGTTTGCATTGTCTCTTCAGATGATGTGAGGTGGAATGGGAGAATCACAAAGTCTTCTGCACCGCGCAACAACGTCTGCAGAGAAACGAGAAGAACGAGCCAGATATCGCCAGATATCGCCGTCGCGAGATATCGCCAGATATTGCCGTCGCGAGATGGGGACTTGGATTTGGATTTGCCTGACACGGTCGTTTCTCTTCGTAGGAATTACATGAACGATAGTCTTCGTACGGATCTGTTTGTTCGATTCTCACCCGAGGCCGTCGCTTGCGGGTGCATTTTCCTTACCGCTAGGAAATTGCAGGTCCCATTGCCGCAAAACATCTCCTGGTCATCGCTGTTCGGAGTGACGAAAGAGAACATGGAGGAAATTGCAACCAGCATTTTATTGCTGTACTCCATCAAACTGGTCAGTCTCACTTGGGGGCAAGAACGGAAATTCCCCCCTCCCCGATCGGAGTGGGGTTTTCTCTTACAAATATCTGTTTATTTATCATGATCTTACATTGGGATCTCGGGCTGGAAATCACATCCACGGCTTCGGACAAAAATAAGGAAGAAGGAAAATTTCCGCACCACTTTGTGTTATGAGCCGGGGCTTGATTGGTTGATTCATTCCGAAGTTTCAGTTCTTTGATCGCAACCACTTTAAAGCGCTTGATTCCAAGATTTTTGACATCCCTCCACTCCAAATTCGATTTAAAATCGATTAACATCAGCATAACCTTTATTGGATGCTAGGGGGCGGAGCTAGCCAGGGGGCGGAGCCATGGGCTAGTGTCAATCTAGGTTTCCGAGTGACATTGCAGAAATGACCCATAGCTCCGCCCCCTGGCATCCCAATAAGATTCTCTTGATGTCAATTGATTCCAAATCGAATTTGGAATGTCAAAAATTTTGGAATCAAACGCTTTACAGTGGTTGGGATAAGAAAAACGAAACTTCGGAAGCGTTGCTAATGAATCAATCAATCAAGTCCCGGGTCGTATGCACAAAGTGGTGCGAGAATTTTCTTTCTTCCTTATTTTGTTCTGGAACCGCGGATGTGATCTCCAGTCCGAGACCCCAATGAAGAATCTTGATATATTGAGAGGTATTTTTGAAATTCCGATTGGGAGGGAAAGTAATGTCTTCTCTTCTCCTTCAGCCGCCGGTTTTGGAAATTGAGGGAAAAATCACTGCCATGCGCAAGGCCATGGACACTGCTCGGTCGAAGGGGCCTCTGGGTATTGTGATCGATCAGGAGACAGGTGGCACCCCGGACAGTGTGCACACCACACCAGAACAAGCTGCAGCGAAAGGTTTGTGGAAGTTGTTCGCGTTACACAGGGACAGCGTACGAGCTGTGGAACGTTTAATCGGCCAGGCGGCGCTTGTGCTGTGTGTACGGTGCACACAAGCCGTGCACACGTTCCACTCCACTACGACTGTCCCTGTCTAACGCGAAAATACAGTAACAGCGCACAATTTATTTGAAATTGTGTTTGCTTTTCGTGTGCGTTAGAAACGGAACCTCGTCCGTCCAAGGACGAACCGTCGTCGAAGGAGCGAGAAAAACGCCACCGGAGCTCCTCCGCGGACAGACTAGCAGTGCGTGAAGAAAAGCGCCGCAGGGCGGCGGCTTCCCCGCGGAACGGCTCTCGGTACCGCAGCAGCCGAAGCCGCTCGGCCGACCGGCAACGCTCCCGCGAAGACGGCATCCGTGCCCGTTCCAATGACCGAAAACGCTCCCCGTCCAGGGGCAGCAGACCCGCGCAACGCAGTCCCCATGGCTCCTCTCCGTTGATTGGCGGCGGCAAACGCGATGTCCAGCGGAATCGTGACCGTGACGATCGGCGGAGATCGCGCTCACGGGACGACCGTGACTACCGGAGACGATCGTCGCGCAGCCGATCGCCCGTCCGTCTTTCCTCATCCCGCCACCGTGATGGTGGCGGTCGGCGTTGAATGTTTTATACTATTATACACACAAGGCCACATTTTTGGTTGGTCTGAGCTGGAGCCCTCAGGGTGGTCTGAGTTTGAGCCATCAGGGTGGTCTGAGTTGGAGCCATCAGGGTGGCCTGAGTTGGAGCCATCAAGGTGGCCTGAGTTGGAGCCATCAAGGTGGTCTGAGTTTGAGCCACTCTTGGCTAGAACTTGCCCCCACTGCTCTCTCCTGAATCGTTGATTTAATGCCCGACCCAGGGGGAAATTAAATCGAGCAGGCTGCTCTAAATTCCGGCAAAATAACAAGTTCATTCAATCGATCAATTGAGTGAAGACTGCATGGTCAGCTGTGGTCGAGAGCGCGTGCGTGCGGTGACTTAATTCGGCTCGAACTCGGACCACCCTTTTTGGCTTGAAGTCTGCCACCCAAAATTGTGGCCATGTGTGTATTATTTTCTACTAGAAAGATTGTTTTAACTCTCTTCACACACTTACGTTGACCGGCATGCTCACGGGGAGAGGCCTGTTTTGGTCGGCTTCTCGAGGAGTGGTGCGCACTTTGTTTTCTGGTTATTTTGTCCAAAATACCATCGCATTTTTTTCCTGTTAAATTAGCGCAGATTTTGATTTCTTATTTGCTACTTCAGTTTCGAGTATCGGAAACGCTCCGACGGCAGTCCGTGTGGCCACTGAAAAATTGATTCCAATCCTCAAGACGTTCTGCCGCTGTTCGTTGAAGGGGTGAAATAATGTGTAAGAATTTGGTCTGATTGCGTCTCAACCGAGCCAGAACGCTGAATTGAACGCCTTGAAACTGGAAATTTCCCTTGAGCTTTTACATGTAAGCTTGGCAATCAAGCAATCAAGTCGACAGAGTAATGGAACAAATCAATCAATCAATCATGGGTTTCTCTTGGCAGGTGCTTGATTGTTTGATTTTCCAGAAGTGTTACAGCATACTAGGATAAAGTGCAGAAAATGAAACAATCAAGCACCTGCCATCAAAGAGAAACCCAAGAGTGAGCCGATTTATCGACCGTTTGGATGGTGAGCCGAAATACAAATTTCACCTCATACTAATAACAGTCTTGGATGAGGCAGATGACAACACGAGCATACTGTGGTGACGAACAGAAGTGATAACTACCATTCACGATTGCGACATCCGGCCCACCAGACCCGACTCGTGCTGTGGTGCGCCGTCGAGTTCAAGTCACTTGTTTTCTTTGCCCTGCAATATGGATTGTTTTTGCCACAATTAATCTACTTCTAAATCTCCTAATTGCTAATTGGTGAGCCGAAATACAAATTTCACCTCATTCTAATAACAGTCTTGGATGAGGCAGATGACAGCACGAGCATACTGTGGTGACGAACAAAAGTGCGAACTACGATTCACAATTGCGACATCCGGCCCACCAGACCCGACTCGTGCTGTGGTGCGCCGTCGAGTTCAAGTCACTTGTTTTCCCTGCAATATGGATTGTTTTTTTGCCACGAAATTTTTACTAGTTGGTGCTTTTATGTTATGGGAATTCGATGTCGTGCGTGGAAAGACTTCAGCCGTTTGATTTTCAGCTGATCCAGTGAAGGAAAGACGACCCTCAAAAGGACCCCCGGGAAAAAGGGGAAGAAAAAGCATGGCTCAATCTCCCATCTCCCCGAAGGAGGTGGTGCAGGACTGCTTCCCGCCGCGCATCGCTTGCCTCTGGAGTGAGGATGCCGAGGAGATTTGCCGGAAAAACAACCTCAGTGTGCTGCAGCTGCTGCTGCCGTTTTGCCGGCCGAATGCGGAGATGATTTCGTCGGATTTAACAAATCGCCGTTTCTACATGAAAAACTTCTCCCTCCATCTGTCCACGGTGGAGCACGCGGTGCCGCCGAACCCGACGATTGCGAGGAATTTGTTCCACGACGCGGTGGCCGAGGCGGTGGACACGTTTAAGCCGGAGGAGGCCGCGCAGCTGGAAGTGCCATTGCGGGACGGCACACTGATTGTACCAGGTTAGTGGGGCGTTGATTGATTGATGTCATGTATTGTCGTTCTGTCATGCGATTGGGCGGTTGATTGATTGATGTCATGTGTCGTCGTTCTGTCATGTGGACGGGGCGTTGATTGATTGATGTCATGTATTGTCGTTCTGTCATGTGGACGGGGCGTTGATTGATTGATGTCCTGTATTGTCGTTCTGTCATGTGGATGGGCCGTTGATTGATTGATGTCATGTGTCGTTCTCCCTTTTTGTTGTAGCCACAACCCCTTGGTTCGACGCATTCCGCGACGAGTACATGCGACACTTCCCCATCTGTGATTACGAGTGCATCCGCGACTTTCTCGGCTGCATCTTCGTCGTCTCGACCGCCGTCCTGGACCCCATTACTAAAGCCAAAGCTCTGATTGAGCAGCAGGTGCAGCAGCAAGCCAACCAAAAGTATCCCCGCTGGTTCGGACCGAACATTCTCAAGTTCTTCATCGTTCTGGAGGACCTCTCGGCCTCCACCGATGAGAGCCGGGTCCGCGGGGAGAGCGCCATGCATTACTTCACTAGCACGTACGGAGAGCATAACTGCTGGCTGCTGAAGATCAACAGTCGCTCCCCGAAGGACGAGCTCGATCCATGGACGACATTCACTCCGTTTAGCCGGAGACGAGCTGGAAAAGTGGAAGCGGATGATGCGATTGTGGAAAACGGAGGTGATGAAGGTGATGGGCAGGGCGACGGTGCGGTGGACGATGGGCCGGCGGATCATCCCCTGGCGACGAGGAAGAGCTCGCAGAAGTCGCCGAGTAAAGTGACGGAGGTTGTTGAGATTGGAAAGTTACTGGGGCAGGAGGACGGGGAAAGGATACGGGAATGTCTGGTGGCGTTCACCACGAAATGTCTCATACCGTATGCTGAACGACAAATTCGTATCTTGAATGAACTGGTATGCGATCAACGAGGCGGGCAGACATACTGTACAGACGTATGAAGACTCAGTCAGCCAGAAAGGCCATAGTCAGATAGACCGAGAGATTCTAAGAGAGTCAGACGGACAAACAGACAGTCAGGCGGACATGGAGACAGACAGACCAACAGACAGACAGGCAGACAGACAGGCAGACAGACAGACAGACAGATAGACAAGCAGACAGACAGACAGACAGACAGACAGACAGACAGACAGACAAACAGACAGGGTGGGCAAGCACATTTCGCAAAGAACCACAAAGGATTAACTACTGTGCTTTTTTAACCGTTACAGATTATATCGAAGAAGGGTATTCACCGCACGCTAGTCAACGCAACCAAGAAGATTTTCGGCCCCAGCGGACCTCCGAAGCCGGCACAGCGAGCGTCCAGCACCTCCAACTTAAGCCAAGTGGTATATGCCGGCGAAGCAGTGGAACTGCAGAACCGTAAAGCCGGCGATCTGTCGTTCATGTTCCAACTGTACGACCAAGCATTCCAGTTCTTCCAGTCGGCCCGCCGAGATTACAGCGCCGACCAGGCGTGGAATTATTACGCCGCCGCGTCGGAGATGTGTGGCCTGTCGGCGTTCCTGTCGCCTACTGCCGGTTTCTCCTCAGTCAATGCCAAGGGCTTTCCTATTCAGTACTTTGAAGCTGCCATCAAATCTTATTCTGACGTATGTCGTCATCCGTATCTAGCCTGCCTGCATTTCGTCGATCCACATTTATGTCTGTCTGGGTATCAATCTGCCAGTCCCTATGCAGTGGCTGTTACCTTTCTGTCTGTCTGTCTGTCTGTCTGTCTGTCTGTCTGTCTGTCTGTCTGTCTGTTTGCTGTGTAAATGCGCCTCCTTCTTGGGCATTCTTCAGTCAACCAACTAATCGATTCTTCTATAGGTTAGTAAAACATCACCACAAAGCGTACGAGCCATCATTCTTGCCACCGAAGTCTGTAAAGCACTTCATCTCTACGCCGAAGCTGCCGCGTTCTTTAAGAACCGTTCACCGGAAGACTTTGATTTACTATACGGACTCTTTCTGGAACAAGCCGGACACTGTTTCCTCCGCCTACCCCAGGCACAGAGTCGGCGGAGATTTGCCTTCCAAATGATATTTGCCGGCTTTCGCTACTTCAAAGCAGCGCAGAGGAAATTGGGAGTTTTTGTTTACCAGCTGGCATTAAAAGTGCTAGATGGTCGGGGTTGGATCGTCGCGGAGGATCACATTCGGTTGAATATCATTCGCCACTGCATGACACTGCGGATGTTTCAGGAAAGCATGCCGCATTTTGTCTCCTTATTGACTGGTTAGTGGGCAAGTACTTTATGACCAACAAGAGTTCAAGGAGATATAACTAAACAGACAAACAGACGGATTCACAGACAGACAG
>LRSR01009352.1:0-69294 GCA_001579985.1 Hypsibius dujardini | reverse complement strand
GTACTTTCAGAAACCAGCTCGACTGGCTGGGATGGAGCCATTTCGAATGTTGCAAACTCGGGCTTCATCGGTTGTTCGGGTTGAGCCTCCAATCTGGTGACGTGGTACTCTGCAACTTCAGGAGTATCGGTAAGTGTGGATACAACATCTTCCCGTACTGTAGTTTCGTCTTGCTGAGTGATAGTTCTGAAGGTGCTCTCGGTGACTAGGTCCACTGAAGGCGCAACTTCCACAGTAGCAAACTCTGGTTGCAAATGTGGCTCCGGCTGAGAAACACTTGTGAAAGCACTTTCTGCTACCAGCTCGACTGGACGGGACGGAGCAATCTCCAGAGTGGCATACTCTGGTTGCATTGGAGTTTCCGGCTGGGCGTCCATTCTTGTGACGTGATATTCTGTCACATCGGCGGATTCGGTAATGGCAGGCTGTTCTTCCCGCACCGTAGTCTCCTCGTGTTGGGTGACGGTGGTGACGGTACTTTCAGCAACCAGCTGAATAGGAGCCATTTCAAACGTGGCGAACTCGGGCTGCAGCGGCAGCTCCGGTTGAGCCTCCAGCCTTGTGACATGGTACTCTGCCGCTTCAGCCGTCTCCAAGAGCGTTGGCTGCTCTTCGCGCGACACGGTCTCTTCCCTCTTGGTAACTGTTGTTACAGTACTTTCGGTAACCATCTCAACGGGAGCCATTTCGAAAGTCGCAAATTCAGGCTGCAGCGGCTGCTCTGGTTGAACATCCAGCCTGTTGACGTGGTATTCGGCCACTGCTGCCGACTCAACAAATGTGGGCTGATCTTCCCGCACTGTAGTCTCTTCCCGTATAGTGGTCTCAATAACGGTACTTTCAGAAACCAGCTCGACTGGCTGGGATGGAGCCATTTCGAATGTTGCAAACTCGGGCTTCATCGGTTGTTCGGGTTGAGCCTCCGATCTGGTGACTTGGTACTCTTCTGTTGGTGATGCTGCGACAGTCATCGGTTTATCTTTTTGCATCGTGACCTCATCCCGCAATTTGATTTCGGCGATAAAGATGGCATTTTTCGAGATGGATACAATTTCTTGTTTTTCAGTTGGTGCCGTGGTTTCTTCCGTTCTCGGAATTATCTCCATTGATTTCGGCAAGATTTCGAGTATTGCATGCAGGGGCAGGTTTGACTGGCCTAATTTTTCGTCCGATGTGGAAACAGGGTTCACGAATTGTAATTTAGGTCCATGTAGCTTACCTTCATCCTTGATCTCCGCTAACACAGATGTGCTAGTCTCGGAAATATCTTCTGTTCGCTTCACAAATAATTCACCTGTTAATGGATGAGAACTGTTAACTTTCTGAGCGGAAAATGCCGCCAGGTGATGTTTTGATTCTGTCGCCGGAGAATCATTCGGTGCTTTGAAAATTAAGCTCGCAGACAAATCGTGCCGGGTCGCATGCGGAAGCACTTTGTCGGTAGCATCAGCCCCTCGCACGTGCACGGGAGTGACTTCATTGTTCACGAACGTCTCTGCCGATGGCTTGCGAATCGCATCCGGGAAATTTTCTAGCTCAATCAATTCAGCCATTTTGATAATGGCTTCAGATTTAACCGGCCCCTTTCCACTTGTAGGCTCTCCACTAAATTGAATTGTTTCTGACTCCAGGGCTGCCAAAAAATGAATGGATTAGTTCGATGTAGCTAAACGATCAAGTAAATTTTACTCACGGATCTTGGTAAGTGTTCCCTCCTCAAATTTAGACGTTTCTGACAAAGAGGTTTGACCAGACATGGTTTCAAATACTTGACAAAGCTTTTGGCTGGAGTCTACGATGGTCACCGAAGTAACCGTTGGTCTTGACCAAACAAGCTCCGACTCCGAAAATATGGGCTGATAAGGTGCTAATACTTCGTTCTGGCGTTTATTCACGCAACTATCTTTTGAAGCTAATGGGGAGACAGGCTGTACAATAAAAGAAGGCTGATCAGAAAAATGAGTTCGGATATAGTTAATAAGTATATATATAATGATTATTATGCAGAGATTTTCTCACCTGTTCAGGTATCCTGAGGTTTATATCTACTAGCGGTTGATGGTCATCTGCATCGACGAACGATACTGTTGTCTCAAAAGTAAGTGAATCTGTTGCGACAACTGACGCCACAGCGGCAATCTTCAACATGTTTTCAAGATCTTCACTCGTGAGTTCTTCATCCTCCGGAAATTCTTGAATATGATAATCGGCAATAACATCACACTCCTCCGCACTAACGTCCAAGTTCATACTGAATTCCTCTAACAACAAATTTTGCGATGAAGACGCAGTATCAAAGACCTCGATTACGCGGCTCTCTTCCACTTCGATATTGATGGTGTGAACATCAGCGGAAAAATCTTCCGATTTCCATGAGGTCTCAAGCGGATAGACATCATTTGTAATAGCTTCTAGTTTTTCGTCCACTATTTCTCTGCTAGACAACGTTGTCGTTGGAAGTCGAACGTCTGAGAGGTGAACTTCGGTGATCAATGGCTCTGATTGATTTGCCTCCAAAATTAGTGAATTCGAAGAAACCGTTTCGATAAATGCAATGTCTTCTACCTTGGTAATACCGGCCTGCTCCCTCATATCTGATTGAGGTTTAATCCTGGCCTCGTTGTTTGTTCCGACCGCTTCTGCATTGCATTCTTCCAGCAACTCTCGTGCAAGAGTCAGGGTATGGAAAAGATTTTCAGGCGCCATAGCTGACGCATCCCATGTTTCAGAAAATAGAGCAGGCAGAGCATCATTTGCCAGGGAAGATGAAGATTTAATCACAAGAGATGACATTCCCTCTTCAGGAATAGGCAGCGAATGCTCATCAAACGGGATGGTAGTCGTAGGCATCACGTGCGTGTCAGGAACCAAAAACCATTCATCAGGTTGGATGCTGCTCCCATGCAAGGATGATATCACAGCATATGCACTGACATGCTCTGTAAGGTGGTGTGCTCATGCATTAGAAACATAACCGGGTTCATGCCGTAACTAATAGCATTTATGCTCTTCTACTAACCTCGATGATCCACAATCTCTTCTTCTGGCAGCTCAGTAATATGGCTGGCATCTTCCTCTCCTAATGCAGTTTCCGAAATGTCCGGCAGTGTTGAGTCCCACTCTTTGGAAACTGTCCGTTCTACGACGAGTTCCGAGCGACCGGTCGTATGATATAGACTGATTGAAGCTTCTTCGCTGTCAGGCGAGTACTCGTAGGCTGCAGAAATAACAGTCAATTATGTCTACCCGATCCTTTCAGTCCACCCTCGTCGACAATCAGTGATATACCTTCTACTGTAACCTGCGAACGGCTCTCAATTAGTCCATACTCGGTGTCTAGTCGGCAGATGTACAATCCAGCATCTTCCGGAAAAACTTCTGCAATCCTTAATTCGCAAACTCCGGTTTCGTCCTTAACGTATGATGCGTAAAATTAGACTTTTTAATTTTAACTTTTCACTTTCATGCAAACAAATCTTACCTGGTACAATGTAATGTCTTCATTTTCTAAAACCGCTTCGTCTTCATGGTACCAGACGGCCTCTTTCATTGGACGAACTTCAAACTGGCACTGCAATACCATAGATTGCCCATCCATAACGAGCAGGTTGGGAGCTAATGGGGTGACCAGAACCGGAACAGATAGCTCAGTGACCGTTCTTTGTTTACTCTCCGTGAACACTGTCAATTTCTCTCGGGTCTCAGATGGAATAACAGTTGACAGCTCAGATGATAATTTTTCAGCATCGGGCCTCTGATTGACAGGTGTTCCCACTAATTCGGAAATATGATCTTCTTTTGGCGTAGCAGATTCTAAAGGTGTGATGAGAACGTATTGCTGCACTGCTTCGACGGTGTCCACTTCCGAAATGACATCATAAGTCTTCAGGTCTATTGATTCGTCATCCTTGACGTCGGTAATACTTAGTTGATCCACAACCATTTCAATTGGGAAAACATCCCTAGCAGCACGGATGGCGACTACATGATCATTGCTGACGGAAACGTCGGGAGCCAAAATATGGTTAATGTCAGTAACGTAATCAGTCACTCGCAATTGCGGCACATCTTCAACGATCGTCCATTCTTCCGTAGATGTCACTAATGGGATGGTATGACCAGCTATTGCTCGCTCTAGTTGTTCCTCTGTCATCCTTCCAATAGCAGTTTCTGTCGCCAATATCTTCATTATTTCTTCCGGAATGTCGATTTGAAACATCGGCTTGTCGCTGAACTTGCTAATCAGTTGTATGGACTCGTAGTAAGATACTGACTCGGAAGATGAGGTCTCTACCGGAGCGAAGTGGCTTACGTCTTCCTGACCAAACTCTTGTTCATCACCCAACGAAAGAAGATCGGTGACAAGCTCCTCGTTGACCTTGACTACTTTCGTAGCCGGAACAGCCGTACTGATTTCAGGCAACGGCTTTTCGGATACCTGAACACTAGCTAACTCGTAATTGCTTTCCACTTTAAGGTTGGAAGAGTCGTCGCGAGACAGTTTTAAGTCGCTCGATTCCACCATTACGAAATCTTCCTCTGATGATGAAAAGGATATTTCCTGAGATCTTGTATCCGTGATGGCATCCGGTACGGCAACGTCAGAAATTTTTTCCAACACTGTCGATATTTGTTGTGGCGGCATTTGTGCAGGCGCCACTTTGTCTGTAATGGAAACGACCAAATCTGCCGTGAAATCATTACTTGCCTTACCTTCTACTGTTTCATGAATCGTCTCATGCGAATCAGGGGATGAAACGACTTCCGTCGTAGTGAGGCCCTGAATTTGTATTTCTTGTGGGACAGCAGCATCAAAGACGGCTTGTACTTGGCTCATCTGAAGCTCAAGCTCATCCATGTTCTCTTCGTCCTTAGAGCGAAGCATCACGGTCGCAAAACCCAGTGTTGTGGAATCTGTGACGGTTGCCACGACAGATATTGTATCTAGTGGACTTGGTACATCCATCGGAGCAGCGTAGGGTGGTAAGTCCTCCATGGCTTCCAGAAGTAAATTTTCAGTAGTCGACACCGAGCTAACTTCAGCAGTAGCTGCCGCCGACTGATGTTCCATCGGTACTAGTTCTGTCACCACGGTTTCCTCTCCTACACGGATATCTTCCGTCAGTTTCTCTTGGATTGTTTCTTCTCTTGTCACCGTTCCAGTTGTAGTACCCAACATCGATATAGTCGTTTCGTCTGATATGATATAAGTCACAGTCGCAAGCTCCGACGCGGTCTCCGATGTCACGGTCATGGGCACTTGAACGTTTTCTGGCGGTACTTCCTCTTTGAAGTCGAGATTTTCGAAAATTGTCGATACTGCAAGTTCAGTTACTGGTTGCACCAAATTGAAATCCGTCAACCGACTTGGCACCAACAACGCTGAAACAAGCTCACCCGCCTCCACTGTTGTCAATATATTGTGAGATTCCTTAACAGCTTCGTTTACAATGGTGATAAATTCACTCGAGTCTTCCACCGAGTTTTCCGCTCTAGATATCCACGGTTTTGGACTCTCGATTTCGGTTTGTTCAAAAACTGTCGGTGCTCTTATATTGGTCTGCTGTGTTCGGACAGCCAGCTCTTGTATTTCTGTTTCAGTTGCATTTGCGATACCAGTAGTTTTCTCCAGTGACATGGGCACTACGTTGGAGACATTCTGTGTTGATTCAAGGCTACCGATATCTGATTCCGACGTTGGTCGCACAAAGGTCGTCACGTTAGCTTCTGTGGAATGGATCTCCATGGCACCAGACTTCGCATTGTTGAGAACATTATCTTGTTCGAAAAGATGGACAGACGAAAAGCGCGAGTCCGGCCCCTCGGTGGCCTGTTGGATGCTTAAGATTGTTGTCGCAGCTGCAATATCCGTTGCTTGCTTACTTAATGCGATTGTGCCCATCTCATCTTCAGGAACATCCATCACAGTCGCAGCATCAGAAATATGCGTTGAACTCGATTCTTCAGTGTCGTCATTCAGAGTTTCAGGTTGAGTTTGAGAAGCCACGATATAGGTGCTTAATTGAACAGCCGGTTCACAAGAAACTACAGTTTGCGGCAGCTCTTCTACCGTCAGGTTTAAAATATGGGTGTTGAAATTCGTCTCAGACTTCACCGTGTCCTCTAGGTGGGAAATCAAACTGGGTTGATTGGATGTGAATGCCAGACTGGTATACGTTGTCACGGTTGTCGAATTTGTTGACAATTCTTCATTATCGACGGTCTGTACTTGTTGCTGGTCCAGAACTGCCGTAGGCAATTCTTCACCCTCATCGTCCTCTTGCGTCTCTTCGGATAGGGTTGCATTTTCTTTCGTGTCGTTTGTAGTTGACTGGATTTCGATCAGGTCAGACACCACCGAAACGGTTTCTGTCGCAGATACGACACTGGTCTTCTGCAAAAATGCTTGAAAGGATTCCTCTGATTTGGAGAATTCAGCAAAACTTTGCTCTTCCAGTTTAGTTTTCAAAGCTTTTGCTGGTTGGACTGACTCTGCATCCGAGGCCAGTACTTCTTCAACGGGAGCCGGGGCCACGTTGACCAATCCAGTTATTAAAATCCCAAAATCTGGCAGTAGCTTGGGCGTTATTTCGTTGATGGAAAAGTCGTTCATAATAGTGGGCTCAACGTGCTGCAAATGATCTTGGGGACATATGTTCTTTTCTTTTTCTATCGCTAATTCATCCGACGCTAGCGGCGAAAGGAGAATATCCAGTTTTTTTCCCGTCTCGATCATTGCACTGCTAGCTAAGACAAGCTCCTCCCTTTCCGGCACATCCGTCAACACGTTCATCGTCTCCGAGGTAGACAACAAACTTTGCGTGTCCTCTTGTGTGTGTATCTCCGTCAGTGGTGATAGGAATACTGCGCTCATGTCTTGAGCTAAACTAGCTGCCGGTTGGGCTGCTGCAAATGCTGTAGAATCAACGTATGTCGGACTTTCCGGTTGGAATGAGGCAATTTCGACTTCATTCGACTCATTAAAAGACACATGTTCTGTCGGTCGATCGGTGACGAAACTTTGGAGATGCCCCGCGGAAACGGCAACGTCTGTGTAATGCTCAGTCATCTCTAATGGAAGAATCTACAAAACCAAAAAATTGCCAATGCTTTCAGTGATTTTATCTCAGCTTCTTTTATTAGTAATTTACCTCTTCTTCGGTTCTTTCAACGAGATCAGCCGGAGCAGTTTCTTCCTCCTCCAAGTCATCAAGACTCTTAACACTAAACGCTGCCAGACTTGCGAGACTGCCACGGGACGGCGTGTAGAACTTGTCCGTGTCTGAAGTGTAGAAATCCGAGCGAGCGTCGTAGAACTGGTCGTCGGACATGACGTCGCTCTCGAAGGATTCGTATCTAGCACCCTGTGTTGGCCGTTCCGTTGCCTCCGTAGCAACTACGGAAGGGGCTGGAGGACCTTGAATGTCGTAATCACTAGTCGAGACCACGACTTGTTGTTGAGTGGACCAGTCAATAGACAGATCGTCAGGAGATCCGACCATTTGTGACTGCTCCCTAATCACTGTAATTGCGACGTCTGATTTCGGCTTGGTTGGAGTCGTCTTGGATAGTGACGTATCCGCAACTTGTTTTGATGAAAACTCCACAGCAAGGACATCTATTGTTGACAAAACTCTTTTAATCGAAATCGGCTGAATAGTTATTGAAGCAGTGGGACCATGCTCGGATAAATAGGTCGCTGTGCTGGAAAGTTGCGTCGACTCAGACTCGGAGCTATCCGTGATTGAAGGGGATGGGGCAAAAGTCACAGAGCGAGTTTCTGGTCTGTGATTCATAACAGTAGAACGTGCAATGGCAAGGGCTTGCTGACTATATCCAGGCATAGAGATGACAAACTTTGGTACCGATATTTCGGACTGTGATTGACCAGGTAAATCATCATGCTTTGTTATGTCCAGCCTTTCATGCACGCGTGACTGCATGGGATGTTCCATCCCAAAAGTTGGATAAAATTCGATTTTAGCAAACTCAAGTTTCGGTGAGTTCACCAAGGTTTCCTCGGTCCTGTCAACGTATCCTGTAACATCGTTCAGTACCAAGACGCAAAGCTTCGATGCGTCGCCTTGGTCCGATGAAGAGCCGCCTGGTTGTTGTGACGCTGATTGAGAATGGATTGGGTGGAAAGCAATCGATTGGCAAGAATGCCCTTGAGTGGAGTATAAAGGTGACTGAACGCTGACCGGCTCATCTCTACCAGCGTTATGAAGAACTGGATTTTCGTTAATCAACGCTAATGATTTGTCATTATACGTCTCCCTTTCTGGGGAATAGTAGTCAAAAATAGGGAACTCTCTCTCGGGTTGTTTAGCAGGAACAATTTTGAAAGATTCCTTCGTAGAACTCAAGACGTCAAAGGTTGATTTAGAAGCAAACCCTTCCTTTTTGTTTAATCGCTCAAAATCGACTGGTTGCTTAGGTCTTGACGCCTGTAGATCGACGGACATCTCTTCTGCCAAAACAGCACCGACTTGTGCAGCTCGTACTGTAGCTCTGTACGACTGAGCAGACTGCTCCTTGAGTACGAAAGATGACTCGGGAACGACCAACGACTGTACCAATTGCGAAGCTGGACCGAACTTAGTGGACTGTAATTGAGTTGCGGTGCGGGGGAAGGGGACTTTTTTGGGAGATGCATAAAAATATAGTTGTGCTATTTGGTGCGGCTTAGGTTGAACTATTTGTTCCGATTGGCTTTCATTCTGCTTCTCAATCACACGTGCAGCTCGAGCTGTGCGGGCAAATCCAAGCAGGGTGGGATAAAGCTCAGGTTGCAGAGGAGTCTTACCTTCCAGCGGTTGGGTATTTTCCCCTGTGTCGGACGCCAGAAATTCTTCATATTCTTCCGCCAGTAAAAATTCTTCGTGCATATTGCGCGTGCGTTCCTGTGGTTCTGAAATTTCTTCGAAGGTGTGCTTGCGGACTATCTGTTCCAGAAAACTTTGGTGTTCCGCTACATCGTAATCGAAAAACTGAGGACCAGGCTGTTCAGATAAATCTGAAGGACGACGGATCACTTCAGTAGAGATGGACACCTCGTTGAGCTTGCGGAGCAATGTGGTAGCGGGTTCGAAGTAGTTCAAGTGAGCCATTTCTGGAAACGGTTCAGCTGCAGCTGGTGTCATCGGTTTTGGCATAACGCTGAGTACCGGTTTCAAATCCTCCCAGATGACTTGCACGGGTTTTTCATCGATGGGTTGATCATCACCCGGTGAGAAGGTTCGCGTTCGAACAACTTGCTCCATGATGTTGATATCCTCTGAAGTTTCATAGTCAACGTAGGTCGGACGGGTTTGCTCCTCGGTTGTTGCTTCTGAGGGAGTCGTAACTCTTGAAAGTCTAACGTCAGATCGCTCAGATGGTGTAGCAGCAGCTGGTATGCAGTAACCCAGCTCGGCTTTTTCAGGTCGCTGATTGGAGTCAGTCGTGGTCGGAGTCGGCTTTGGAAGGGGTTGAGGAGCCTTCGGTTTCTCAATTTCCGTCAAGGTAAAGTGAACCTCCTCCAATTCCCGCGATGGACCAACTTTTACCTCTGTCGTTTTCTGTTCTTCTCGGGAAAATGTCTGTGTCCGTACTTTTTGCTCCAGCAGATTAACATCTTCGATAACCTCAAAGTTACGGTAAGACGTAACAAACTGTTCAGTCGTATCTCCAGCCGTAAGAGCGTTCTGCTGAGATAAAGTGGTCTCATTTTGCTCAACCGGTTCTGCAGAAGCTGAAGAATAATAATCAAGCTCAGCTTTTTCTGATATTTCAAAAGACGAAACCAAGGGAACCGGGACAGGTTTAGGTAATGGAAGAGGTTTAGCAGTCGCAGGTTGCAGTTGGACACGTTCTCGACTAACAGTTCGCGTAGCCACGGTCTCATCCACTCGGCGTTTATCCTCTGTTATTTCATAGTCCACATAAGACGGAGGAAGTTGATTACATACAGCGTCAGTGAGCGTAATAGGTACTGGCGCATAAAAGTCAATTTCTGCTTTTTCTGGTCCCTGAGACAGCAGGGTAGCCTCGGCAGAAGTCTTTGAGGGTGGTTGGGGTGGGAAGAATTTGTTCATTTCAAGTTTGCGTCCGTAGAATTCTACGGACTTTACGACAGTCTCGTGCACTGGAACCTCACCGCGCGGTATGCTTCGAGCGCGGATAGCTGGCTCAGTTGGATTGGCATCCTCCGTTACTTCGTATTCTAAGTATGTTGGTCCGACTTGATTTGAGATAATCGATTCGTTTTGCTGGGTCCCGATGGTCAGAACTGGAGAATAGTAGTCTAGCGTGGCTCGTTCTGGGCCAGCAGATAAGATGCGCACCAGGATCGGCTTCGGGGCAACGTTTGGTGCAGTCGGTCTCTTGATTTCCTCATTGATTTCGCCCCGTTCAACGACTTCACCTTTTTGTTTTGGCACCTCTTCGTTACGCGAGAAAGTGTGACTACGAACAACATGCTCCAGAAAACTAGAATCAGCCGTAATCTCATAGTCCAAGTAGGTTGCAGGAGAAGTACGCATTGCTTCGACCTCTGGAATAACTGCTTTAATTTGAGTGGTCGTCGGTGAAAGAGGTGAGTAGTAAGCTAACTCTGCCAATTCGGGAGCTTCGTGCGGTGCTGCGACTGGGATATCGGCTGTCTCGGTCACTGAGCTTTGAGTGACAGAAACTTGGCGCTTTTCGGTTTGGACAGTCGGATGGATATCAACTGGTTTTGCTGGCTCACTCGGCCATGTCTCGCGTCGCACTTGTTCGAGAAATTTTTTATCTTCCCACGCCTGGTAATCGTGATATTCCGGGATAAACTGCTCGACTTTCACCTGTGACGCAGATTCCACAATTCGACCCTCCTCCATACGGTTCGTGGTCGGTAGTTCCTGGGGCAGACTTTTGCCTGGGCCCGATAAAGTGTGCGTTCGAATCACTTGCTCCAGAATATTGACGTCTTCGGAAACTTCAAATTTCCGATATGTTGCACCCAGTGTTTCTTCTAGTTTGGCGGTTGCCTTTATAGCACCTGCAGGAGCAAGTTTGACTTGCGTTCGTGCTGGTACGTAAAAGTATACCTCGGCTCGTTCCGGGGATGGGCTGTAGTAGTCCGACTCTGCTGTTTCGCGTACAAGGTCTACCGATTCACTTTCTACGTCGGACTGAAGCTGCTCATCCTCCACATTTGGAGATACCTCAAAGGATGTCGACCTCGTCTCCAGGTCTTGCATCTGCGACCGCTCCTTTAGGGCTTGACTTGATACAAGAATGTTGTAACTTTCAGAAACTTCGAAACTATGATCGATAGCTTGGGGAATTTCTTTCTCTTGGACGGAAGGGGTTTTAGTCAGAGGTTTGGGAGCTACCGAAGGCGTCGGCTTGGCTTTTCCTTCTTCGTTGGCTAGAACGAAGTAATCTCCCACGGCTCGTTCCGGGGACGGGCTATAATAGTCGGACTCTGCCGTTTCGTGAACGAGTGGAGTGGATTCTACTTGGGAATTCGTCTGAGATGTTTCACGACTAAATGGTATCCATTTTTGGGAATCCGTTGAAGTTGAAGTCACCATTTCTCGTTGTTCCACGACTTTTGACAAGGGTACATTCACGGGGTTCGGTTTGGGAGATATCAACGGAACCAGGGATGCAGGTTGAGACGAACGGTGGATGGGTACGGAGATCTCTGTATGTAAGGCGAACTTAACTTCTGTGCTCTCACGTGGCACAACATTGTGAGACGTACCTTGATCGAATCTTCCGACAATGATAGTTTGACGTTGAGGTACAGCAAGAACATCTTGAGTCGGTTGGGATGATTGAAACTCGTTATCTGCTTGTTGAGATTTACCGATTGGAAGAATGGCTTCCATTTGGTCTGCCCTGGCCAGGGTTTCCAGCATAGTCGGTAAAGGAGTCATGGATTGTTTATCAGTCTCAATGGACTGCAGAATCCGTTTTCTAACTTGATGCTGTAGGAGTGAACGGTCATCCGATACCTCGTACTCGTAATATTGCGGTTGTTGTGTCTCCTTTCTGTCATCGAGCTGAATGGTCCTCTGCTTAATGGTCTGCTCGAGAAGTGACCTGTCCGAGGTTACTTCGTAGTCAGTGCTCGTCCCTGGACTCGTCCCTGGATTCGGGCTGCTTGGTTGATACTGTCGCTTCCTTGTGTTCTGTTGCAACAGCGAACGGTCCTCCGAGATTCGACAGTCAAAGTATTGGGATGTTGGCCCCGGCGCCAAGACCTCTTTGTTCTTTGTAACAGCCAGTTGATTTTTGAAACGTTGGTTCATGTAGTTTTCGTTTAGGAATGATTGCTCTTTCCATTCAACTGAAATAAGTTACGCATATATAACAAAGATTCGTT
Source organism: Hypsibius dujardini (assembly GCA_001579985.1). Lineage (NCBI taxonomy): Eukaryota > Metazoa > Tardigrada > Eutardigrada > Parachela > Hypsibiidae > Hypsibius > Hypsibius dujardini. The sequence continues at coordinate 56,939 of LRSR01009352.1, read as the reverse complement.
GCCGTGAAAAGTTTGCCAAAGTACCGGTTGTGTCCGTCGTAAATTCCTCTGCAAACTCGGGCACTTGCTCTGGCTGCTTCAGAGGACGATACTCCGCGTCACTTGTTGCCACCGCTAAAGGATGGAAGAACAGCGTTTAGCATCAATCAAGTCAGTGAACCGCTGGGTGAACCTTACGTATAACATTCAATTTGGTTGTGGTCGCCTTCTCTCCCGCATCCGAAATTGCATAGCAAGTGTATGTTCCTTGATCTTCAAGGGAGGTAACGGTTATGTGCAGTACCGAGATCATCTCGCCCGTGGTAACGAAGATGCGCTCAGTGTGCTGAGTGATGGCAATTCCATCTCGTTCCCACTCAAAAGCAACCGATTGCTGCGAACGGACCTCCACTTCCATTTCCACCTTGGTGCCTTCATAGACTATCATTGAGTTGGCTAGGGCTTTGATAAATCGCGGTATGACCGGACGAATTCGGCGGACGGTCTCTTTCATGATGTTCTCCGAGCGCTCTTCTTCGTACGTGGTATCATAAACTTCGAAGGTTGGACTCGCTGGCTTGACTATACGATTGGTATCGAACGCTACAACGACCATCGAATGATAGTTTGAATAAACATAAGAAGGTGAGTAAATTCACATGTTTACCTCGTCGAACATGCAGATCCACCTCACTGGCCTGCTGTCCAAGATCTGTTTTGGCAATCACTCGGAATTGACCCATGTCCAAACTTGAAGCGCTCACAACAGTCAGTACGGAGCCTTGCGGACCGCTTTGGATTTGATAGTCTGGTGAGTGGCGAATCTGTCGACCGTCCAACTGCCAGTCGTACTAGAAAAATTTAACGCAACTTGAATATTGACAGACATCTTAAAGTAATGAAGTCCCTTACATACCGTGACAGGAAGATCGCTAGCCGTGCTTGCTAAAAACTCGACCGACTGTCCCTCAGTAATTTTCATCGTCTCCGGTAGAGCTTGCGTGAAAACTGGCAAATTTCGGCGGACTCGGCGAATGGTCTCTTGCATGATATTTGAGCTACTCTCCACAGCGTATGTTTGTTCGACCAAACGGTAATCCGATTGCGGTTCCGGTGGAGACAACACTGGGCGTGAGGCTTCCGAAACGTTCAGCTGTGTAGATGACTTAACCAGTCCGAATTCATTCCACGCGACACAAGTATAGGTTCCAGAATCGTCCGGGTAGGCTTCTTTGATTGTCATTGAATAAGTCCATTTCCCGGCCGCTACTTTGAAGTCACCAGCTGCAAATATAAAAAATCTATTATAACTACGGAATTTATAACATGTGAAATGTTCTACATATGAGCAAACCTTACCTGGGTGAATGATTTGGTCATTATGATAAAATGCAAACGACGGATGAGGCAGACATGGCTAAAAATATTTGTTATGTGTTTGTGGTATCTGCTCAGAAAGAGAGATTGCTCGTTACGGTACCCAATTACCTTGACGGTACAGCTGAGTGTCACTTCCTCTCCATTGTAACTATTTGTGACCGACATCAGGGGAACTTCAATGTCCGGTGCAACGAATGGAATGTTTTCTCCGATATCAACCGGTGCCTCTCCTAATTTTTCTCTCACTAATCGTACGCCTTCTGACGGTACGTCTGCAGAAGTGCAAGCAATGCTTGACTAAGGACACAGCTTAGAAGAATAAGCAACGCACCTAGCACTCGAATGTAGGCCGAGTCCTCCGCTTCACCGTGCGGGTTCTTTCCAACACATCGATACTCTCCTTCGTCTTCCAGTAGGACTTGTCGTATAACAAGAGTGCAGACGTTGTCGGTCACAAAAGTTTTGTAGTATTTTGAATTTCGAACTAGATGAGGCCCCTTGTACCAGCGCATTTCGGGCTCTATAGAAAAAGATGTACAGGCGTGATCAGTAGAGGATGTTCCAATCTTGCTGATACGTTCGTCCCCCACTTACTTGGCGAACCGTCCATTGTACACCGCAAAGTCACTGCCTCTCCCACAAAGGCACTGGTATCCGATGGAGGTTTTAGCACTTTCGGTGGACTGGTCTTTGCCAGTTCAATTGGAGCTAATTCTTTCGGAGGTGAGGAAGGAAATTCGCTTGTCCCTTCTACGTTGAGAAAAGCTTCTGATCGTGATTCACCGGATTCGCTGGAGATGATACACTGATACATGCCCGAATCTATGGGAGATGCGTTACGGATTAAAAGACGACACTGATCACCAATACGGAAAACATTTATTCGGGTATTGTCCGGCAAAGGTCGACCGTTCTTCAACCAAGTGACAGTGGTGTGTTCGCTTCCGATCACTTTTGCTTCGAATCTGGCCAGCTGTCCGCCACGAACTCTGACATCTCGGAGACCTTCAAGAAAGCTTGGAGGTGAGAAAGATCCTGTTAGGGGCCGCTGATTTTCTGTAGTAAAACATTACACCTTGCGATAAGATTAAAATAATGGATGATAATAAAATAACCCGATGAAGGCATATCGGCTGACCTTCAATCACCAGAGTTGCCATACTCTCCGAGGTCCCATATTCGTTTGTAAGTCGAACAGTAAAATTCCCGCTGTCCTCAACAAAGGCTTGAGGTATAAAGAGAGTGGTGGAAGACTCTGTAGTTGCAATTTGGAAATCGGATGACATTTCAATCTTCCGGTCTTCACGGTACCAATCTACTCGAACCGTCGAGTGACTGTAATATTCGCAGGTAAAAATAGCAGGCTTGCCACTTGGCATACGGCATGGCTGCAAGCGTTGAGTGAAGACAGGTTGTTGGTCCGGGGTATGAAATGATTTTTGAGATAGCGACTTTTTCAGGGCAGACTTTATCGGGGGAGGCGCTTGCGGTGGGAGTGGTGGCGCAGTGTTCGCTGATGGTGGTGGTGGCACTTCTTCCATTCGTGATGTAACGATCAACCGAGCCCGAGCAGTGGCGGAACCCTCAGAGTTTTCGGCGACAGCAGTCACCTCTCCCGAGTCGTACTGTCTTGTATGTAACATTTCAAGACTACTTGTCCAGTTGTCGCCAGTTAACTTGAATCGTTCACCCTAAAAGTCATGCTTGGTCACTGTTGGCACAGTAAATAAAACGATTGAGTCGGTAAACTGTACCGATATGACTTGCTGACCGTTGACCCGCCAAGATACACGGGGCCGCGGAACTCCCGTAATGGTACAGTAGAAACGCGCAGTTGTGCCTTCTTGGACAACTGAGTCGACTGGAGCAATTTGAATGGTGGGCATAGAGAAACGGTAAGTTTGCTCGATTTCACGGACATTGACATGGAAGGTGGTATCAGTGAAACCGAGTGGCGTACTGGCGCGACAAGTGTATCTGAAAGTCAAGGGAAAAGTTATACTTACCAGGCATGGGATCTAGTAGCAGCAATAAGACGTACGAGCCCGAGTCTTCACGCCCCGCCACATTAATTTCCAAAATTCCATGGCCTTGCCCCGTGACCGTTTTGATATGCGAAGAGTCTTCAATGAGTTGACCATTTCGCAGGAACTGAACCATTGCACTTTCTGGTTTGACGCGGAATTCAATAAAGAGTGTGCTGTTTTCATCTTCGTAAATCGTTTCTTGGGGTTGGACCAAAAAGGTTGGTAGGGAAGGTTGGAAGAGCTCTTGCGAGAATTGTTGGGTGTACGTCTCCATCCGTGATTCTTGCCGAACACGAAGCCATGTGCCGCTGCACGTTTCGCCGAAACGGTTGACCACTTTGATAACCCATATCCCGGAATCCTGATTCTGTACTTGATTGATACGTAAATTCACTCTCCCAGCATTGTATTCGATCCGTACTCGGTCGTCTAGGAATAAATGCCGAGAGCTTAATTGGTTCCGTTTATTAACTGCGCACCTTTTTAATTTATTACCTGGCAGAACAGGTTGACCGTCGTGTATCCATTGAAACGAGAAACTCTGCTCGTCGACCGCATCAATTGTAACGTAAATGTCCACTGACTCATCTAATGCCGTGTTGTAGAACTTGTTCAAAGGTTCGCGGATCACTGGTCGAAGGGATGACCGTTGCAGCCCAGTAGGCGTGCCGACAACCTTCAGTCGAGGGTGACAGGTTAAGGTGCTGGAAGTGGCAGCATCGCCGACTGCATTCACAATGCGACAAGTGTATACTCCACTGTCGAACGCTTCCTCAACGGCTAGGATATCCAAGCAGTACATGCCGAAGTTATCGTAGACGCGATGCCGGGGACCTTCAAAAATATGGTTTATTGACGAGCATCGTTGGGCTATACAATGTGCCACTTCTTACTTAATCTAAGGGGCGAGCCGTCTTTGAACCACTCCACAGCCAGATCAGCTTCTCCAGCAGTGTTGGCAACACACTCAAAATGAGCTCTTTGCTAAAAGCAATAAATTTATTGGTTAGATTTGCGGATTCGATCGTTTTCTCAACATAACCCGTACCCCCTCTTCGCATTGGACACTTGCGAGCTGCACCGTAATCCGAGGTAATGACTTTGGCACAGGCTGCACTGGTTCAGAAGGATTGAAGTAGCCGGCTGCCGAAGATGATCGCGGGTGTTTAGAGACGTGTTTTAAGGCTATGGATTCCACACTTTCTGATATTGGTTCTGGCGAATAACGTCTCTTATAAGTTTCCCGAATGGATGAAACGTAGTTTGCAGTCGAGGAGGTTGCATGTATGAGTCTCGGTTTTGCTACAATTCATCAATAATAGACGCTTATATTTCCTTATTGGAATGGGACAATTATATGGTACTTACGTTCAACGGTGAGTTTGGCTTTGGCAGAGGCCACTCCCGCAGAGTTTCTTGCAGTGCAAACATACCAATCCGAGTCACTAGGTGTTACTGACGTCATGATGAGTGTGGATGCTCCAGACTTCGTGGTGATTTGAACACCCTTATAGTCCGGCATAATTTCCCTCGCGCCTTTCAGCCAACTGATTATCGGTTGTGGAATTCCGACAGCCCGGCTGAAAAACTCAACCGTCGATCCTTCCAGAACGCAAGTATTGCGAAATCGTTGGACGAAGGTTGGGGCCATTAACTTGTCGGTTTCCTCAACGATGAGCGAGAACTCAATCGACGTCTCCGCCGAATAATTTTTTGCAACACATGTATATTGCCCAGTGTCCGTCATATCAGCGTGAGTAATCATCAGCTACGATTATGAAGGTATCTTTACAGTCAGATGTTTGAACTGGAGTAATTTATTACTATAACTGATTGATATCGTAGTGTCCTACCGAGTGTTCTCCTGATTCGTTGACAATAATTTTGTGAGTAAAGTCGTCGCAAATTGATCGGCCATTATGAAACCACGATATTTCCGGATATGGACGCCCTGCCGGAGAAAAATTGTCTCTTTGCCTTTCCACGCTTCTTTATACTAAAAGTTCTTACCGGAGACCCGGCAATCAAAGCGAACCAGCTGGCCCTCCTTAACAATTTTGTCAGGCGGTGCGGAGATGAATTGCGGTCCAAGATTTCCTGCACTGGACTCTAAGTCCCGGTGAGGCGTATATCCTCGCGTTGCAGACTGAACCCGGTGGTGTATCACGGTGTCCAAAATGTTCGGTTGAGAAGAGCTACGGCGGAGAATGAGTTCCGGTGTATAGAAATCAGACTGACACTTTGAGGACACAGGAGCTCCGCTGTAGAGTACCTTTTTCCATGTCGCTGGCGGAAACTAGTATCGACAGTTAGGGTAGCTGAGCATGACTGCTGCCCGGCTCCATTTTCCGCCAAAATGGTGTAATTACCCGAATCCTCCTAATATTTAACCAAATAATATCATGTTTACAAAAAGAGTGGCAGAAAAACGGACGGTACCTGAAGTGCCATTCGAATTCGCAAAACAATCCATTCGCCATCATACAACAGTTGCAGTCGCGACGTTGGTGACTGCAGGCGACTACCGTTCTTTAGCCAAGTGATCTAATACAATCAAAAGCAGATACTTGCAGAAGCAGAACCCATCAAATGTCTAATCGAAAATCATTTAGAATAGTTAGGTCCAATGTCTCAGCACATTAACTTCGGCAACATTTCAAGGTCAATTCTATCACTTGCGTTCCTCAAGTACTTACTCGTGGCTTAGGGTATCCAGATATTCGTGCACGAAGCTGCACCTGGTCACCTTCGGCACAGCGAACAGAGGCCAGGCTTTGCACAAATCGTGGAGCATCTCGCACTGCTATTCCTGAATTTTCTTCCGTTTCCATGAGAGTCGGTTCCGGCGTATCAAATCCACCAAAATACTCTAATTGAGGAGAGTCCCCACCGTCACGGAAACTTATATCGACGTCGCTAATAGGATAATCCTGCATATGTGAGTTATCGGCGCTCCGCGGTAACTGCGACCTCCTGGGTCCTGGTGGCGCGGACTGTGGACGAAACGAGTGTGCCATGGGAGGAAGACCTCTGCTGCCGTACTCTTCTCGCTCCAGGCTGAATTGATCTCGGTCGGATGAACTCCTTTCCGCACTTGCTGGCCGGGTACGCAGCTTCTTAGTTTGGTACTCGGGAACGGGAGAGTGACGCGGAGATGGTGACAAGCCCCGCGTAACAGATGGCCGCCGCTTTTTCTCTTGTCGTAGCCACTCTGTGTACTTATCTGCAATCAAACACTTTTCTAACTAACATGAGACCTCTTGATAAGAAGGGCTCGGCTCGATACGGTTACCTGGAGGGAGGAGGTAGGCCGTGGTGGAATCCTCTCCAAACTGATTGATCGCTGTACAGGTATATTCCCCTTCGTCAGAATCATTCACGTCTACCACTAATAGGCTTTGAACGGAAGAAGACGGATTGATTGTGATAATATACTTTCCAGAATTGCTTAGTGTTTTTCCCTCTGTGCTCCACACGATAGTGGGAAAGGGCACTCCGGAAACTTGACCGGATTCAAAATAAGCAGTGTTTCCGCGGACAAGCTGACTGGATCGAAGAGGACTTAGAAACTTAGGCTTCATGCCTATTTGACTGCTCTGGCGAGGATCTTGCGATACCAGACGGTCTGTAGACTGGATAAACTGTTGCTTCGGTAGAAGCGTGCCCAAAGTCAGAGCTTCTGTAAGTAGATATCAAAAAATGAACATCGAAAAAATGAGTCATTGTATCTAATTGCCCAATTGTAACTTTTTTGGCGAAAAGACATTTTGACCAACGAACATGACATGTATATTTTGACTAAGAGATTACGACACTGATACTTTTTTGGAGTTGAACCTAATTCCATGATCTCTTGCAAATGAGTCTTTGTTGCCCTTCTATTTTTGTTCAGACTTTTCAACACACATGAATCTTCTTTTAAATTGAAAAGATTATCACTAAAAAATGTACATAAAAAGGCATAAAAAACCCCCAACTAATAGTAGGTTATTTTAAAATAGAAATTATATCAACTAGCCCACACGTATGTGAATGAGTCCCGAAGACACAAGCTCTTTCGCTTCAACACTGATGCATTTCCTGTTTCATTCAGTAACAGGCAATCCAAATATGCAAATCAAATAATTCCTTACTGTGTACAACGTACCTGCAGAAAAAAAAACAAAAAAAACAGCAACTCACCCGTAACAACGACGAAAGCTGTAGTCTGCCGTTTTCCCATTTGATTTTGTGCATGACAAATGTATTGTCCTGCATCAGATAATTCCATATGTCGGATAAACAAAGTACACGCTCCGTCATGTGAAAAGGTTATTTGGAATCGACCATCGTTGATTCCGGTCAAGTCCGATCCATTGTGAAGCCATCGAATGAGTGGAGGCGGATGAGCTTGGACGCAGCAGTCGAGGATGATGTTCTCTCCCACGTTGACCGTGATTGGCCGTAAGGTTCGCGTGAAAAACGGTGGTGCTCGCATTGGGGTTTGATGACCCGGTCCGAGAGATGACTGCTTCAGTGAACTCTGAAATTAAACCGGAGTAAACCGGAGATAACCAAGAAAAAATTGTAACTAGATTGTACTCACCATTGTTTTAGCTTGCGTTGTCGTTACTTCAGCAGATTCATAAAGAAGACTATGCGACAGAGCATGTTGGTTTGCTCGGGAACGACTAGGGCTGCTTGGGACGACAAGGAGGTCGGCGATGCACTACACATCATGATCGAATCAATTTATTAGTGTGTTATATTTCCGCCTGTGTTGGTGTAGAATAGAGACTGTTCGTTCGTAACCAAATATGCTTCAAAATGAAGACTTACAATGGCTTCTCCTCCGTCGTTTACAGCACTAATCTTTACAGGTCCGGCGTCCAATCGGTCAACGGAATTGATTATTAATCGGGATGAATCCCTTGTTTGAACAATCTGATAGCGATCTTGTGTGACAACGGGATGGCCGATGTGGTACCAGGTGACTTGCAGTAAAGGACTTCCCGAAATTCGAGCTTCAAATTGAGCACTCTCTCCTTCTCGTACTACCTTGGAGACTAACTTCTGCTTGAAGGCGGGCGGTATCACTTCTAAGGCTTCTCCTAAAAAAATCAAAGTTTCTCATTAATCACAACGAGCGTTCGTAATGGTGTGAGTTGGGGTACAAAGCAGTATGGGATTGTGTAACGGAACTGGCAATTTGACTTCTCTCCCACAACTTGAGGGTCTCGAATTGAGAATTTCAAGCGCGCCAGCACTGTGCAAGCCTTCGTCTCTTCTTCATCTTCATCCTCTTCTTCTTCTCTGTCTGTGTCGGCTTGTACGAAGATGCCGTGTTTAAATGAGGTGACTAATACGCCGTTCGAACCGGAATAATAACAAAAACAGAAGCAAAGCGGCAACTGCTGACGGGCCTCGGGGTATAATTAGCGTCTTGGAGTTTTAGTCAGAGGTCAGAGATACTGTGGATATTAAGAGAAGAGCATAACTGGGAGTTTACGTGTTAGGGCTAATCATCCTTTCCGGCTCCCCCGAGCAGTCATGCAAGCCGGCTGTTATTAACAAACCATGTGTTTCATGCGGATGAGATGAAGAAGCCGGAGCGCACTCTTTCGGGATCTCCAATTCGTCACTTAGCTCCTCTTCCGAAGAGAATGCATTACCAAAAAACTGGCTAAACATTTCCGACAATGTCACCAGTAAGGAGACCATATGAATTGCGCTGCTTATGCTTTATGATGGTGGTCGCTGCATATCCTGCTCCGCCCTGGGTGATGATGGATTAGTTCCCGCATAATGCGCGCTATTCAAATGACTTTTCTGTATAGCAACTTGTGTGGCAAATTAAAAAATTTACTATTTTGGGCCGGTGAGCGATTTCTTGCAAATCGAGAAAAACGAGGTGATACTGATTAGTATGTTTTGATGGCAATGGTGTAGAGCCTATGTGCCATGAAGCATGAGATAGGCCAAACAGTCAAATGCTTAGCGTGCTTCCAGATTTAGCTTTACGACTAACTTTCTTTGCGGTTTCATCCTGCCTGCCAGTAACATTGAGTTGGTCGCCCGGCGTTGTCATAAGAAAAGTACGTGCTCTTGTACGGTCAGCGGATTCTAACTAACTCGACGTGCTCGACAAATGTAGAAGCTACTGTCGTCTGCCGGGTTGAGGAAAGCGTGCGTTTAATTGATTTCAGCTGAATGAGTAAGTAAGTCTACGAATACTATTTTTATCTACGGTACCAGACCGTTCACTGTAGCCAGCGCGCTTCCCTTGCACCGCTTGAAGATGGACGGGGTTCTTGCTTCTCTCCGCATCTGGATCCTTGGACAACCCGCAAAATGTGTCATCATCAAGGCGTGCTCCAAAAATAAGCTGACTTTGTGCGTTGACAGTGCGTCAGGTCATAACATTTCTCTCATTCCTTGCGTTTTTTGCCCATACACATGCTCGAGTAGTTAGCTGTGCCGTAATGTTTATGTCATTCTAGGTCGAGACTGGTGACTGCATGCATCAAATGACAGATATTGCTCCACGCAGTTCCTCACACTACACATTACAGTATCCCAAGTAGCAGCCCCGGAGGTGATAAGTTCTTGTCGTGGACCTGTAACGATTCCGCTCTTACCGGGACTACCTTCCTGCCGAGTCATTATCGTGTATCGGCCGATTAACGGAGGGCTAGACGAGGAAATCTGATGCTGATAAGAACCCAGCTGGACTCTCTCTGTTTCACTGCCATGAATGGCAGGATAGATGACTGGAATGCGGGGTGGCTCTTCTACCGAAGGACTTATGTGGACATGGGTGGAAAAATCCTCCAGTTGCAATCGAGCGTTCTGCAGACACAGAAGAAGAGCGATAAAATGCGAATCGACATCAGCTGCCATCACGAGCCATAAAGAGAGTACAGTAGTAGTAATATCTACCCAGCTCACTTGGCCGGTAGAATTGGTTGCAAGGCATTTTAAGATGGCGCCACTGTCAGCTTCAGTGACACGAAAGGTGAGGATGCTCCTATCACCGTTTGTCAGGACGTTGAATCTCGCTGCATCACAGTTCGGGCTACTGCTGCAGGACCATTTCAGTGAAGGGACAGGGTTGCCGGTTATCTGGCAGTCAATGACAATCTGCTCTCCACACCGCGTAAAGATATCTGCCTGAGATAAGTTCAGGAACGTCGGCTTAAGAAGTGGCAACTGGGCGTTCTCCTGCAGTGAAGGCAAAGTCCCCTTTAGAATAGTCATTAATAATGAATTCCGATAAAGGCTTACTGGGTCACTTATTTGGTCTTCTTCGTCTCTTTGTTTGCTCGCAAAATGTGTCGGCTCAGCTTCAACTGGATACTCCGAAACAATACAAACGCGGGAATAGCTTGATATCAAAGTGTTGGCAGTAGCAGGCACGAGGTCTAAAAGTTGGTCCGCGTAACTTTTCACAAAGGCGTGTACCTGGGCTTTGAAGGTCCTCATCTGTTGGTCAATCATCTACAAATCAAGAAAAGCCAACATATGATGAGTTTTACTCCCTTCTTTTCTTTCTGTAGTACAAAATGATTATTGTTATGGATTCCGAATCTCCATGATTTTCTGATCGTACCACAATGGTTTCACTGTACTCTGGGGAATTGCAGTCCAATTTCCGTTGGTTTGCTCGAGCGACCGACTCTTTTAGCTGGACAGAAAAAGATACTGATGTGGAAACTTCAGATGTCACAATATATCTAGTTAGTTACTGTACTCTTACCTGTTCCATTTGATTGGACAACCGTCCTAATTTTTTCGCAGCGTCATTTTGAATAGAATGAAGCTGTGAGTACTGCTGGATTGGGGCTGTCTGTCTGGCTGTAGTGCTGATATCGCTTGTACTGTTATATCTCAGGAGATTTTGCAGTTCTTTGTGGACGAACGAAGCGGAAGAGAGGTCGCTGACGAGAGTCTCCACGGCCCTTGCCAGCTGTGATTTGGGGAGTTCTTGTCCGTGTGGGAACAGTTCTATAACTGGTTGTTTATCATCTTGAAATGGCAATTGTTGACAGATCTGAAGGCAATTTTGAGGTTATACAGATGATGATTGTGGGTGAGTTCAGCTAACTTAGCCAGTGGCACAGTACCGTTGTAAGGCTAGATAGAAAGTCGTCGACCGCCACGGTGGAACTCTTAGTTCTTGACACCCGTTCTGGGGAAGTTTCCATAATCCAATTTTGGAGCAAGCTCAGAAACTGGTCGATTTCGGTGTTGTCCAGCAAACTCACTGGAAGCTGTACCGACGAAATAATGATGTACTGTGATTTGACTGAGAACCATTACTTATATTCACACCTGTTGGATTGTTTCTTGTATATTTCGAATGGATCGATCGATACTGCCCGCCATAGGAGGGAAGAAGGTTTGATTGCTGACCGCCGCGATTAGCTCTTGTAGTTGAAGGGCAATTGATAACCTTCCATTGACAACTCCTGTCATTTCGTTCCACGCGTCCATTAAATGACTGACTTTTGTAGTTAAGACTTGAACCGTTTCAATGGTAGAGTCATTATGCTCTAACTGTGGAATGGCTTCAAGAAGTAAGTCTAACATCCAAGTTTGATGCTCGCCAATCTCTTCAATCAACATGTTGTGCTTGTTGATGAAAGACTTAATTTTTTCCAAGTCCACCTCCTGAAGTCGATCCTGTAGGGGTACATAGTGAACATGCGCTTTTCATTGGGTGCTTCTGGATAGATTTTTAAGTGACTTACCTTCCGAAGAGCTGTCATTCGCCGATCTAGCCATAATTCCAGTAAACCGCAAGTGGAATGGAGTGTATTTATGTTGACATATTCGTAGTGCGTCTGGTGTCGCAGGTCCGTAACTATTAACCGGCATTCTTCCTGAAGGTTGGCCACCTCCGTGAGAAGGGGTGTAGTGTCGAAGGTGCTCTCGGTTAGGAAGCTAGCCTGTTTGAGGCAGTTCACAGGCAAATTGACAACTTCGAGTAAAGCTTCATTCAGAGTATCGGGAGACGCTCCTCGGCTCCGGGATCGTTTATGTAGATTCCGCAGCGTATTCGCCAGTTTTTTTCTCGCATCACTAATCATTTCGTATGTATCCATGCACAAATCCAAGTAATAGAATTGCTTCTCGCATATTTGCTGAGCAGACAAAACCAAATCCAGAAATGATAATGTTGCCGGACTTTGGATAGTGTCATTCAGCAGAACAGTATTTTGATAAAGAATCTGTAACGCAAACCGGTTAAACAATCTCTTGCGAGGTCAACAGCGCCAATGCCTCCATTCACATTCACGCTACCTACCTGCCACATAGACTGGAGGTCTTCCAGTTGTCCAAGCATCTGCCCGACCCGTTCTTTAGTAACCGGAGAATATGTTTGATCCATTTGACGGGATGAAAGAGTGTCGTAGATTTTTGTAAGGCTGTCCAAATCTTGGAGTAAGGATGACTGTTGCTTGTGTGGAGCAGTGTCTCCCACGATGTTAGCAGTATCTTTTTTTCGTCTCCGCTTGTCGCTGAGGTCTTCCATCAATCGACTTATTGTTTGGACTGCCGAATTGAGGTCACCAGAAGCGCTTGCCGTAGACACTTTCCTCATATGCTCAGTGGCCAAGTTCTCCAGAAATCGAATTAGTAAGGTGCTTTTTGTAAGGGTTTCACGAAACACTTCCAAGTAATCTAAGCAAACGCAAAACAAATGATTCATTTGTTGAGTACTGTTTGAAGGGATGAGAGCAAAGCTGACCTGTCGTGGTGTTGCTTCCATCTCTCTTGGCATCGTCCAGGCAATTTTGGCACTTTGGATAAAAACAATCAGGTCAGGTTACTGCAATGAGTGGCACAGTAGTAGTTGATGTCATACTTTGTCATATTGCAAACGAAAGGCATAGACCTTCTCGAGAAGTAGAACGCGAGCTTGCAGCATGTCATAAACTGTTTCCCAAGCGTTTCCCAAATTTACAGCCATAGCCTGGAAATAGTAGTACTTATTTTAATGTCTAGTTGCCTAAGTATTCTTTGTTGCATATTCTAGTTACTAAGCCGCAGTCCGAAAAAGGACACGATATTTCTCGTTTTTTCTCTCTCCATTCGCCTGTCTATTATATATCTAAGATCCGTCTCTCGTCCGTCAGCAACACATCTATCCGTTTCTGTGCACCTCCTTTCGTCTTTCCACCCGTTCTACCCACCTATCCGTTTGTTTTTCTGATCACAGCCTTTTTCTCCGTCCGACCATTGTTGACCTTCATATCACCGTGGACCCATTTGCCTGTCGTTTACGTATTCATCTGTATCTCCGCGCGTCTACCCATTTACCCCTGTCTTTCCTGGTATTTGTCCATCCGTCTGTCATTCGGTCTGCTAGTCCATCCGTCCTTTAGGCTGATCGTCTCGGTGGCTTTCATTCTACATAACGGTCTTTCCAATCGATAGTCCGTCAGACTTACACTTGTCAGTCTGCATGCCACATGCATAATGAAATTTACAATAATACTCGGTTTTCCTGGCGAAAGTGTCTAAAAAACCGATCATTTCCATCAAACAGCTGTCTGTGTGTAGAATAAAGATACGATTCTGCATAAGGGTAACGACTTCAGCTTGTAGCGGTTGATCGTATGTGTCTTCCAAACGTTTAATTGCAGCAAGATTTGCGCAAGTCTCTTTTGATGGAAAAGTGTACCTCTTTATGTTTTGAAAGTAATAATTTTTCATCAGAAAAAGTGATTTTAAAGCAAACGACTGAGACAAAAAGTAAAGAAAAATGAAAAAAGTAAGGGAACCAAATCAGTTTGTTTCCAGGAAAATGAACAGTTTTTAGAAAAAGGTAAGAGCCCTCGTTTGCTCGCATGTTGATGTCCAGGCGGCAACAACTATTGTAGTGTTCAACGTTTACTTTGATTAATTACCGGCAAATATTTGATTGAAACTAGTTTCTCTTTTTGTTGATGGGCTGGCCTTTGTCCCTATGCTCACCTGGTGGAGATTTGAGCTGAGACCCTGACTGACCACAAGATCATCAGTCTGTGTCAAAGCCTGTTCGATGTTAAATTCCTTCTCCTAAAACCAACCATCCACTGATAGAATTATAATTTAATCCACGATTGATATCCGCAAACCTGTAGCTTGATCAAGCATTCATGAAGTTCCATTTGCATTTGCATGATTTCCGACAGGCTACTCCCGAGATGATACAGCGGCGGGTCCATTTCCTCCAATCTCAATTGGATTTCGTCTGTATGCTGCAAAATGACATGCGATATGGAAGCCCAAGCCTCAAAGTCTAACGATAGATAATGATGTAAACTTGCCCCTGTATTAACGCTTACTTTGAGCACTGCCACCACGACTCTGGTAGCTCCAAAATGAGCTGCGACACAGCTGATAGTACTCTCCCGTGATGCGCTCTTCTCGGGTGGGTTCCCATTCCCATCCATGGTGTCGTCTGCCTCCTCGGTAGATGCCGCTCGGTAACAGGTAATTCTCTTTCTTTTACGACGATGGGCTGGAAGTTTGCATCAAGTGCTTCCCGTCTCATGGGTAAAGACAAATAGGCTCGCCCGTAGGTACTCTATTCCTTCGCAATAGCAACTGCCAATATGTACGTTAAGAAACTTTGACGCATAGAAAAATGCGTTGGCGGTAGCATAATTTAAGCCGATGTAAGTGTTTAGAGAAAGGACCAGATGTTTTCAGCACAGCTCTACTTAACCTTCTGGTCCATGCTCTTTTGCCGTGGCTGTAACTCTAACCGATATCATAGCTTGCGGTGCATCAAGCTGACTGTGCTACCAGTACGTACTATGCACACTCGACACGCAACAGTGAGATTTCTTGAAGATGTGGAGTAAACTCTAATTTTAGCATTGGTTTATGTCTAGCAAAACGGCTGACGGGCCGCCTTTATGTACAAAGTTTCGGCGGAATTATTTGCTATGCCTACAGTAAAGACGGTCGATACAGTATCGAGCTTGAAAGAGAACCAACTTTCTCTTCTGGAAATCTTTTCTGGAAGTTGCTCGTTTGGTTTCTGCGATCGCAGATCAGGTCACAAGAATTGGTCGATCAGGTAGATTAAGCATCTCGTAGCTGCCTGATCTGCTGGCCGGGCCGGCGGAACGAGTTTCAGCCGGAATGTAGTCTTGCTCGTACAGTAGTGGCCGGCTGGACTCACCGCCGTTAAAGAGGACGTACTGATTTGTTAAGTTGTTCATACTTTTAAGAATGTTAGGGAGAGATCCCTTGATGTGTCCGTTGCAGTCTTCTTGAATAGTTTCGCATCCGAATGTGGACTCACTGTTGAGCTTCTGGCGGGAAAGGCACGGAGAGGCAGTTGGCGACGCCCTCTGTCTTATGCAGCTCAGACGGCGTTTGGGATAATTCTGCGATCCCCATTTAGCAATAATGGATGGACTTGCTCGATTAATGTCGCTGAATGAAGATAACTTCTGCTGTTGACGCTGCAGCTTTATGGATTCGTCCTCGTCAGTGAGCCAGTACTATTTAAATAATTACAATAAAAGAAAAAGATTCACTTATGTTACCGCTACTATAGTACTCGTACCGTTAATTGTTCGCCTTTCCCTTTCATCTGCACGAGACCTCTTGGCTCAAGAAAGTAGCCGCCCAAGTCGTCTAAGATTTTTTTAGACTGTGGACTGCAGTGGATTCTGAGTGCTGAAACCCCGAGAGTGTAATTTCGGACATTCACTACCAATATTTTGATCGTTTGTACATTAAAAATAGAGCTACGTACCTTCTCCAGTAGACTCAAAACGGCTGGCCGTATTTACCGTATCTCCAAACCTGACGGAAAGTACGACGAACAATGACAAATTTAGTTTTTAATACCTTTGCTCAACTACTAGTAAAATAATCACTTACAAGCAGTATCGAGGCATCTTCAGTCCAACTACACCAGCTGTAAAGAAGAATTTCAACGGCGCAATCTTGCGGGCTATTACTGTTAGGGAGCCAAACACCCTTACCAACAACCGGACCGCTATGAACTCCTGTAAAAAAAGCCAATCAGTATGCATAAAACAGTGTGTTCAATTGTTATGAAGGATAATAAGAATATATCTCACTGACGCATTGAATATTGCTCACCGATGCGTAGGAGTAACTGTTGCTGTGGCCGATGTCGTATACGAAAGGTTTTAATAGCGTCCAGCAAGTGCAGCGCCATGCTAGCTGGCAAGTTGGTTCAACAGTATTCTGTAAGTAGCTGCCGACTGAGACAATCACAAGCTTACCTATTACACCGGCGTGGCGGTCGCCGTTTCTGATGGGGAGTCCGCTGCAGACCTGCAATCAATATACAATTGAAATAGTATGCTGCAGAATGCATTTGTCTGGTCATCGACATGTAGGTACGGTATTTGTATGTTTATAGAATAAGCTATCCAGTACCATGTAGCTGTCTCCAATGGTTTCCACCTTGTAAGCGTCGTAATGCTCAAGCAGGGAGTCGAAGAGGGTATATAGGTCGTTCAAAAAATTGACAACCTATGATTTCATACAAAGCAAATATGACAGGTCATAATTTTATTAATTATCTGAATTGAACTCAAAAAGTTTACAACCTTACCTCAAAAGGTGTGCTCTCGGAACTGAGAGCTGTGAAGCCGACAATATCCGAAAAGAATATCGTCACACACTCAAACTGTTCCGCTTCAACCTTTTCTGCTTTTATAAGATGTTCGGCTACCGGCCTGTAACACACAACAGCACCAGATGAAATATATTTATTTGGAAATGTTTTATTAGTCGAATGAATGCAACCTTGGGAGAATTTCAAAAAGAAGAGTTTCCGTCTTTTTCTTCTCAACTTCCAGCTGGCATGTTCGTTCTCCCACTAGAGTTTCCTGAAATGGATTGAAATATAGTCTTCCCATAGCATCGTTAGGCACAGATTGAATAGTTCTGACTTACCAGATGGTTTGAATATCGCTGAAGGCGAGATTGAATATCGTCCTTTACAAAAACATACGGTTAATGGTAATATATACATATGTCTCATGTAACGTGGACTGCTCGAACTCACCATTATATTTCCGTCTTGTGTCCTGTAAAAGATTTTGCTCTTGTTCCGTAAATGAGATGGAATATCGTACAAGGTCAATCAGGGTGTGAGGAAGGAATGCTCGAATAAGTACTAATAATGTACTAACGGGAAACGGCTTCGCACAACTGGAAATTGAGGCCGCGAGTCTGGGTTCTCTGACCAGCACTCCTACAAACAAGCACCATCGGTAAGGCGCTAAGCGTAATTAATTAACTTAAGAAAGAGCATTTTATTGTTATCCTCCTTACCTCCATTAAAGTGACAACATATTCAGGTACGCTGATATCCAGTGTGTGAATCGGTGGTCGAAATGGTTCCGCCCGGGTGGAGTACCGTAATTCCCTCACGATATCCCGAGCTGACATGTCCGTTTTACCAAAGGGACCAGAACGACCGTACACCTCAAAGAGCACAATAGCAAACGAGTAGACGTCCCCGGATTTTGATCCACCGGGGGGCGGATTATCAGCTCGAAGGAGCTCGGGAGCAGTCCAGAGACATTTATTAAAGACGGAATCGTCAATCTTTCGATGCGTGGAGTGCTCGGTCTTCTTCTTAAATTCGTGCAGGCCGTAATCGGTAATCTTTAGGACAAAGCGACTATCTACCAGACCTGAAGTAGAGTAAAATAGAGCAGGGCTATTATTTCTGAGTTCTACAATATACTGCTCCTCAAAAAGATGAACAACTTACAGTTGGATGTCTTCAAGTTTCCGTGGCTTCCAAGATTCTGCGATGCGTGGATAAAAATCATACCCTACAATAATCGCGGTTGTGATTACACGACTACGTGAACCAGCTAGCTCTCTGTGGAGGATAGAAATCCTACCTTGATGAGGTCGCCGACAAGGGACTTGACAAAAGCGTCATCCAAAGCAAAATTCTCAGCATACAATATGTCCCTTAGACTTCCGCGTTCACAAAAATCCGTCACAATGCAAATCGGATCCACACACGCTCCAATAAAACTGAAACCATTGCAAACAGTGCACGAATGTAGCCTTGTGTTTTTAATATGTTGCTTCGGTAAAATAAGGAATGATGGATGACATGCCTGCAGAGATTGTCATGTCGAAGTTCTTTCATCTGCAGCAGCAAACAGAGTAACCTTAATGACATATTAATGGATGGAAAAGTATAAACGTATTGCACCCGACTCACCATGAGCAACTCTTTTTTCACTTCTCGAGTCAGATCGAGGTGTCGCTTCTTCACCCGCTTAATTGCAACAGGATGACGCCTGTAGATTCCTACTTCCGTGTTGACCGTTGTCATACGAACATCAGCGATATCAATTGCTGCAATGATTGTGGCATTGACTGGGCTATCTTCCAGGTCGAAATCGGGATCCGCATTGTAACGTAAAAAGGCCATAAAATCGGCGACCTAATGTAAGCAGGCAAGTTCGGGTTCTAGTAGAAGGACTCTTATGCCAAAAAAAACTTACAAGAAGCTCTTTCCATTCCAGTTTCCAAATGACGCTGTCCAGTTTCTTTTCGTATTTGCAATGCCTACTTTGCAAACCAATGAGCTATTCGTGTTGTGCTGGAAGCTAATGCGACAGTTCTTTCAGTTTACTGTACACAGACGGACCTTCCATAAAAGAATAATATTGCGCAGAGTCCGAGCAGGAACACGAATACCACTGAAAAGAAATCAGAAGGGTTATTAATCGCGTTCATATGTAAAGGGACGCAATGCAATTCCTTTTTATGTGCTCTTACCTGCGAGTATAACGTTTCTAAGACTATTGTCTTTCGCGGCACATTTCAAGTTATCGAAGCCACAAACAGGTTCATCTAGAGGAACTTTGTCCCCTGGCCATCTGACTTGCTCTTGTGGCTTCAAAACAAGACCCTGCAATTTGAACAACTAATCCAATTCCACCGCTGGTCCTATAGTGGAAGTATTGCGTACGAGGGTAATGTTTCACTTACAGGAAGTTCACTGCGATTAACACTCAGAAGGAAGATTCCAATGTCAGCCAGACCCACGTTCCAATTGTGATCATTCGGATTTCCTTTAAGTGCCAGCAGAGAATAGTTACCCTGGGCAATTCCATTTGCATCAATATATCCACCGTATCCCACTGTAAAATGAAGTACTCTGTGCCAAGAACATTCATATTTCACATAGCTGCGTTTAAACCTTACTTGCGCTAATATACGGTTTATCGAGGATATATTTGACGAGTTTGAAGCCATCGTGAGGATTGGGACAATCGGTAGTGTTTTTTAAGCATTCGTGGAGGGCTCCCGCGTACTTGGAAATGTACGAAAATGAAGCAAACAGTTGTGGATCATAGAAAAGGGCAAGATCTTTAACCTTTACCAGGAAAACCGCATCATGTAAATAGGCAGCCTCAACACGCACGGTTTTCTGCAGCCGGTCATCCCAGGAAAAATTAAAGGGCGGCTTGGGCAGCCACTCGTTCACCAGGTTGTTGAATTCTCGAAGCTTGGCATCCTTTGGCGGTGTCGGGATGACGGCCACAAAAGAACGGAATGCCTTAATGGCCGTTTTGGAAACACCTTGTTCGAAAACGCCTTGAAAAAAAGGGTAAAACAGCTGATTACAATGAGCTCAAACTAGTAGTCAATTTTGTGCCTTATAGGACTTTTGACTAACTGTGCCCCAGCAAAAATATGGGTGAAAGTATTGTGTGCGTAATAGTCTGCTCTTCCACAATCAATTTAAATTTTCAAGACATCAAACTCGCCCGTCTTGAGATGAACAAGTAGGAGTATTAAGCCAGGGTCATGAGATTAACAATGTCACAATAACGTGAAAGATCACAGTTCATGGCGCACGCATGGTTTAGCGGCCCGGGGAACACCCTGTGCTTTTTTCATACTCTAAACTATATACTGTACTCGCAATCCCATTTCGAAATTGCATCGTTTCTTAAGTACTTCCGAATCATACAAATACTGCAACTCACTCCTTTTATGAAATCTTGATATTCAGCGACTTTTAATTTGGACCAATTTCGCCTTATCTGTCTGTTGTTTCGGTCATGGAATGGTCTCATTGGATTATTGATATTAATAATGACATTGAAGATGGACAACTGGAAAAGTACACAGTTGGACAGAATCAATGGATATACTTACTCTACATTAAGTGACATAGCGCTCACTAGTCAATGGAGTTGAGTTATCAACTGACCTCGGAGGTACTTGGCTGGGTCCTCTGGTTTATACTGATCTTGATAAACTCCAACCACAAAATAGTCGCCCATGTCCAGCAATTTCTCCTCCTCCATCGAGTTCATAAATCCGACCATCGTATCGATATCGCCGACCACGACGTAAACTAAAGGCACAATATTGTTATCATATGTGAAGAATATTATCTTGAAATGAAGGAACTTGCATGCACATACTTCTTGTGTGGTCCTTCGTTTCACGAATGATCTGTGCGAACGGAGATAGAATGACGTCGTCTTCCTCGAATCCCTTAAGTTTGTTAACAAAAAAAAGAATCATGGCGCTCGACAGTTGTTATGAATACCGAGTACGGTAAATGCAATTGAACATACGACATAGTACGGGCCTCTGAACGGTTTCGTCTGCAAAACTTCAATTTTGTGCATCTGTAAGATAACTTTGATGGACTCTGCAGTCCGTTCTCGTGATTCAGTCTCATTGTTGTAGATGAAAGTAATTTTTTTCCAGCCGTATTCGTGGAGCAGCGAGACGAGAGCTTTGGAAATCTGTTCAGCCGGCGGTTTCACTGCAAGTGCATATTTTTCCGCTGCTATAATCCCGATTGCATTATGAAAAAAAATGCCCTCACCGTTAACAAATGTGAACGGCTGCTTGCGATCTGTGTGGTCTTTCGGGGAATCTTTCAGAGTCTCCTGACCTGGTAAAAAATTTTTTGATCGTAATCTTTTTGATGGGTTAGAGTTTTGGATAAAACAATAAATATTGCTACAGTCGTACAAAAATAACTCAGCATCAATGTTCTGAAGGACGCTGCGATGCGAGCTTCGTGGTAACATCTGGCAAGGATAAAATCCGATCATAAACACCAATCATATACACATGAGTTTGCTGGCAAAGACCCACGTTTCTTGAGGTCCGATGATGGCACTAATGTTACCCAACGAGAATCGAGCCGTATGTTTGATGCTCTCATCTTCGTTACCGTAAGTTTCGGCGTATTCAAATTCCAACTGATGACCTTCGAGTAGTCGATCTGTTATAATCACGTCAAACATGCATTTATAAAGCATATATTGCAACTCACTCTCCTTATAACATACGTTTGGTTGAATAAAAGCGATGACCTTACTTACCGGGATGATGGTGATTTATCTGATTAACGGCTAAAGAAATGGCCCCGCTGATCTGGTAACCGGGTCTGTCGTAATAGGTCTCTCGATCTCGTCTCGAGCCCGAAATGTAACCTATTCGGAATGTGTGAGCCTCACTTAGGAGATTGTGGCAAAAAAGAAACAGGATCGATCTCGTGAGTAGCCTAGAAAGAGTTGTCGCCATATTCCCAACAACTATGGCCAATGACCACCAGTCAACACAAATCTAGTTTAGCATATGTTCTGTCGGGTCCGATTAGTGTCAATTCGTGAGAGATTTGGATTTAAAGCATCGTCGACGGCCTTCAGAAGAGAAGAAATGACGTTGCTGTCGGTCCGCCTTGTGATATGACCCGATTTGTATCCCTTGAAAGCCGCTTATCATTCCACGGACGCTGCAAAATCATGTTGACGACACTTTTTCATGCGTTGTGCGATAAGGCATACCGTGAAGGAGGAGATGTAGTCCCATCAGGTAGTTAATTGAGGGTATTAAATAGCCACACTTTGATTGTGAAGCGACCAATCCGATGCTGAAATGTATCCAGCTAGAATTATCTGGTCAAACAGAACAAGTGAGTCGCAAGTATTTGTCCACTGTATAACCTGAATATCATAGTATATGCTCAACATTTTAAACTAAAGAAACAAATATAAATGTATAAGGAACAGAATATTGAGCTCCGTTGTTGACTTGAGGGATGTTTATGCATATGCTGAGAAAAAGTTGTCAGCGATGCGTGTGGCTGTTGGGAGAAGTAGAAGTAGTTGGGCCTAGTCCGTAATTAACGTCTTTCATCAGAGGACATGACGCCTGCACCAAGCGCTTCTTTTACTCTTTTGGTTGCTATCATTTATCCTTTCATAGAGTCCTACACACACAGATGTCTGTTGTGCATGAGATGAGGTCGCAATTTGAACGTAACTGGGTTCATTCTGGCATCTTGGGTGCTACATCTCATTAAACAATGCATTGACTCCTCTGTGGAAAAAGGATCCCTACCATGATGGTCCACTACCTCTGCTTCTACTGCTTCTAATTGACCATGCTCCCGTACGCGTACGCCTTTTACACAGCAGCTACCGAAAGGAAAAGTTACTAACAACGCTTACAACTTTAATCAGAGCTCATTCACAAGTACTAGTAAGTATTAACACATAGGCGATCTGTGCGTGTAAACGAGTTGTTTGACCTTTGCAGATGGCGCTGCGAATTGACAATGCGATGGCGTTTTTTATGTCAAATCTTAGCGAAGACAAAAGTAACACAGGCAGAAACCGCATTCGTAAAAAATAGCTCCGTTTGCCCAAAGTGTTGAAACCTCTGTATGATGTATCCATCATGCTCATATTTTACAGCCATAAAATAATTTTATTTTATTGAGATCCAGGTGAGTTAACGTCTGGGAACGACCCAGTTCTATCCCTGTTGTTTTTGGTATGATGGTACTGGCACCAGACTTGGCCGCGGGGTCGACTTTCCAGTTTGAAGGCACTTGTAAAACTGAATCAAAATCGTATGGTTGATTGAAACGCGGCAGTTCAGCATCGGACAAGGATTGAAAAAATATCCGATCACCTAAAAGACGATCCGAACAGAGTAAGTAATTTCCATTTTTTCAAATTGGGCTTCGTTTAACTCGGTATCATTTGAGGACTTGCTTGATTTGATGTTATTATAGTTGATAGTGACAAAGGAATCCCTGTCCGCACGCAAGTGTTCATCTTGAAAGCCCAGTGCATGCATCAGCTCTCGCATAATGGAGCGCTTGGAAAGACAACTCCTTCCTAACGTCAGAAGCTGGGCTCCACCCACACGTCCGATTGAAGATTGACACCTACAATGCCAAACCCGTGATTGAAAATAATATTCCATTGAATGCCGTGACAAGTAGCCTTCCATCTGCATTTATATATTGAACCTACTGAACCTACTGGGTTCCCAGACTGATCTGAAGATAAGAAGTTTCTCCTTTGTACGGTTTGAATCGAACACACGTTTTCTCGTCAAATACCGGTAGAATTTCCAGAATACTCTTTAGCTCGGCAGGGGCTGTAACCAACATACTAGTGCAGGACAGATCTAAGCAGGGATATATCAAATGAATGCAAAACCTTCTCTGTCGGCGGGTACTTACTAAATTTCTCCGATATTTTGAAGGGAACTATGTCATTTTCCCATCTTTGCGGAATCCGAGCTCCTAGAACAGGAACACGTGAAGAAATGACATCCAATCAATTCCTTGTGATATGCGGTACTGTACTGTAGTTATATTGTACTTTGTCCAGAGAGACTTCCGACAGCGCAGAGTAAAAGTAACAGCAGGAGCATTTTGAGATTGTGAATTCACAGGAAAAAGTACTACTGCCTAAGTATTCGTATTCGCAACAGACGTTTCCTTGACTGCACTGTACTGTACTGTCTCGAAAAGATAATACGGATTTTCCTCAGCTTTATCGGCATAGGATGAAAGTGCGATCTGAAGAAAAGTAGTGAGTGAGTATTGGTAGAGGAGCGGAAATTACTTCCGTCTAGGCTAGTTTGTTTTGAAGCTTCGGGCGGTTTGCATACTACATTTATAGGGCGCAATGCATATGACTTTGGTAAAAAAAAGACCTTAAATAACGTGATCGGCTTGTTTTGAAGATGTCATGTGTGCGGGGCTGGTAATATATAGAACGCATAGTGCATATGGGTCAACTGGGTTCGACGCAGTTAAACCTTGTTATATTTATTTATTGGAACAAGTAAACGGGCCAGCACTCATTAGTTTAGTTTCATGTATTTTATAGAATGTAAACTTTTGGTTGGAGATGAGAGACGTTTGTTTTGACTGTTCATTAATTATTAATCGGAACCAAATGCAACGTTAGTAAGGATTTGATCTATTCCCCTACATTTGAACATTAGAGGAGCACGAAGTCAAACCGTTAGTCCGTTGTACATTTTGGAGAGCCCGCAGCTAAACATGTCGCCATTTCGAAATGTCTCTCCGCCAGACGGCACGATGACACCTTCCTAAGTGTTAAACACGCTCTGCTCTGCTCGGTTCCTCAGGTCTCGTGGTCGCAATCGCAAAACTATAATCACGGCCAACGATCGCTCGTGAGGTCGTCGTCGGCTAGGAAAAAAAGACACCGGGGTTACTCACCCTCATCTCTCGTGCTTTACGTACTTCCTTTTTTTATAAAAAAATAAATCGCACACTCAGGCAGGATAAGGACAATAAACGACGTCAGACGGGTCATTATTTCTTTCATTCAAGTTATCTCTAAGATGCTACTTTAGAGACTGTTGTGTCATATTTCACCTATGCATGATCAGCTCTAATTTCATAATTTAATCCGAAATCATCGATGGTGTCTGAAGTATAGCCACGATTTGGCGTCTATGAAATTCGGTTGAGAAAGCGATCTTTGAGTTAATTGGCTCATGCTGGGATTGCATACAGACAAGTGTAGATGCATGTTGTATCCTTAATTGAATCACTCGGCTGTGGTCAACAGCAGCGCCTCTAGCGTCCGGTACAGACTACAGAGGCAATTCGAACGAACGATCGTTGTCCTTTCGAGAAGCACAAGCAAGAAGCTGAGTATAAACAGTGGAGATTACTCTCGACTCCATCTCTCTCTCTCTCCTTGCTTGGCTTGATGCTCGAACGACTGCAATGCTCACTGTACTGTTATACCACCAAATATGAAGCGGAGGAGCGTGTTCTTGTTGCTGCTGAGCCGGCATGGACAGACGGACCAATGTAGGTTCAGTAAAAAGCGCCGACAGCCACACACTCCTGCTTTGATTGGTTGAAATGTGCTTACTCCCGCCTCCAACGAGCAAAGTGGGAAGGAGCTCCGGCTTACTCACCCGAGCAGCTGATGTGTGTGTACTAGTACGTAAGTGTTGTGTTTTCATGTGTCGGCGTGGGAGTAGGCGAGCAGTACAGCAACTACTATTGTGGTTTGCCCTCCCTCTCTCTTTCAATTGACAATTCTATCTAAAAAGGTGCTTGTTTCTCTCTCTCTCTGGTCTAGTAGATGGGCAAGATCATGTGTGCTCTGTGGCCTCATTTCGGAGGTCAGCTGCAGTAGTAATACATAATTATTATTATTAATTGCCTCGGTGCATCTTTTCCTCTCTTTCCTTTCTGTTTAATGACCTTCGCTTTGGAAAGTAACGGTTAGTTACTACGTCTTGGACAAGCATAATAATCCTCCAACTTTTTCCCATTTCAAAGGTGAGAGAGGTGAGAGACTTGTTTTATCGCGCTCAACTCTGTTCGTCATGATGAATACTTTACTTATACGTACTGTAGAATGACGCATTGTGATTATACAACACGCAGATCCGAGCCGAACCGATGCGTGGTATAATTATTATTCTCCACCTATAACCGGGACTGGGATTGGGGATGTCACGCGTCTTTTTTCGTCTTCAAAGACGACCAAAACTGACGAAGGACCTCCTAGTCGAGAGATTGATTTAATTGGACCTGCTCTACGACGGAGGAATTTACCTACATTGTTATTATTATTATTATTACATAAGATGTCGTCGTCGTGTTTGAAGCGGCCAAACACAACGAAACGCTCTCTGGTGGGACTGCGTGTAGCTGCCAAACGCGATTCCGGCTTCTACGAAGCGGGAAGCATTGTGGACAGTACTAGTAAGCAAGTGAGCGGAGGATCGGACCCTTCTTCATCACCGGCGACACTTTCCTCCGTCTCGTCTGTCTCTTCCTCTTCCGGTCACAAGGTCTTGATTAGCTTCGATGACGGAACTAAGCACTGGTACGCGGATCGTCATGTTGTCGGACCAGGTATGTGAATGCGTTTAAGGTAACGCACTAGCCTCATTTCTTCTTACCTCGCTTGGGGTGCCGAGGCGACACAAAGAAAGAGACGATGAACGCTCGGTCGATGTAGTTCTAGTATTGTATGCCTCCTGCTCTCTCTATCACACTCTCTCTCTCACTCGCTCCGACGAACGCGACCCGGACGAATGAAATCTTTACTGACTTTGTGTGAGGGTAAGGGAGGTCGTTACATAAACCAAGCAAGCTTCAGCCGGTCCGGACGGAGGCCGCCAAGTGATTTGATTTGAAAGAAAGACCGCCATTTGTTGAGCTGTTTACCTTAATGCTAAATCTTGCTCCGATCCGATCCGATGTGGTGGACGGAAATAAAATCGGCGAGACAAAGAGTCCTTTACTTTTTTCCATCCATACCTCGATGAAGGAAGGTATCCTTCATTTGTGTTATCTTCCGAGGATTTTATGGATCGATTTATTTATCGAGGGAGGCGGTTTTGGGATGGCTCCACCAGCAGAAAGCAGTGAGAGTAATGAGGGTGGCTTTCGTTATGCGCTATCTTCCCCACATCCTTCCTTCATTCCCTTTGTCCGCGTTGGGCGTTGGGGTGGTTATGGTTGCTCGGCCTTCGCACAAGGATGCACTGGGGCGACCAAGGAATGAATGCACCCTTCCTCTTTCTCTCTTTCTTTCTCTGGCTGTGGCACGATTTCGCCGACAGCGCCTCTCATATACTTTGCTTTGCACTGCAGCCCGTTCAAGTTAGTTATTATTATTATTGATCCAATGTAACGGCCATAATAGTGTAGTAGAGAAGCCCACAGCTGTTGCAGTTTGGCCTACATTTCACGGCACACACAGCGGCACATGTTCTTTGTTCACGATCTGCTCGAGTAAAAAGGACAGCTGGCCTTTCCTGCAGAGTTGGGCAAAAGGTCCAATACAGTCAGTACAGTATAGTACTACCGGTACTTCCTTCCAAGGGACATCTCACTAATTCGTTTCGAACCCGGCCTGATCACTATCGGGCAATCAAGTACATGACTTGTAGTAGCAGTAGCAGGTCAAGTTGAAGGCCTTTACTTTTACCAGTTGATTAATTACAGCGATATCGGTTAATATACTTTGGCTTAATAACCGATTAGAGCACGAATGTAGAATTCAATCAGGCAGCACTCTCCTCAAAAGAAAGATTTGCAAATCTTATTGTTTCTCCAGTTGCACAGTGTCACATGTCCTTCTTATCGTGCGCCATGACAAATTGGTTTGTTTGTTTGCTGTGTAATGTATTTCAATATCTGTCATTGGTGTGACGGTTATCACCCGTTCGGCGATTACTTATCATCCTTGACGTCTCTGTCTTTGTTTGTAGGATTTCAAGGTCCCTCGTCGGCTTCGTTAACCATTGGACAGACGGTCTACTGCACAGTCGGTCATCGAGAAACGCCCGGAAAGATTCGGACACTGCCGTCCGCTGGAGGGGAAGTATTTCAAGTCAGTCTTGAGGACGGAAGTGGGCAAGTTATTACGCGAAAGCAGGAGGACATGCGGTTGATAAAGGCAAGTAAAGGCAAACAGTCTCTTGTTTAATATCCGTTTACTTGCTAGTCATAAATTGATAATCGGTGTTGGCATGTTTGTTTGTATCTACAGAGCCGGAAATCGTCTCGGACGATTGGACAAGACAAAGACTACCACTCGCTCGCCACGGGAAAAGCCGACTTTGACGCCACCCTTGCAGACTCAATAGCTCGGGATGCACTTTCACGCATCTCCACGGTGGCGAGGTAGGTCCAGGGTTATAGACATGTCTATTTTTGACAGTATTAGTACTAGTATACAGTTGAAAATAATAATTGTCGGCCGTTTGGGGTTGGATCCTCTTCCGGCGCTTGTCAATCGTTGCCCTTTTCGAGCTCCCCATAAACGCCATCTCTCCCTCCTGCCATATACAGACCGACCGGGAACTACCCTGACTCGGTGTCGGTGTCAGCACGGGGGAATATGCCGTCGTATACCATATGACGTTCTTCGCTTTCCCAGTACCCTTTCGCCTTTCCTTTAGTCAGCGAGTGTGACGACGATGTCTAAAGCCCGCGTCAGCTGATCGAACCGGCAAGCTGGCAGTTGCTTATTTCGCTGAATCTGCATGTTGTCGTGAGGCCTATATACTATAGTGTATGCGTGCATGAATCATAAATCATCCATAGTATACTGGAATACCTCATGAAATGAAGTGAACGGCACCTCTAAAAGATCAGCTGACGGTCAGGCTCTCTCTTGAGTCGAAGGGTATAGGAGGGGGATATTCTCCGCTTCCTCCCGCATCAGGCAGGGTACCGGAAAAGAGTTCGCCCGGCATGCATGGATGATAAAGTTGTGCGCGCCTCGCATCGATTTCACCAGTGACGTTGTCCTCGTCGTCTTGTCTCCTCTCTATGTCTTCCTTCCTCACCCAATATTGTTGCTTCTGGTATTAAATACTCCTTACCATTTTCTATGAATATTAATCGAGTTGTCATTAATGAATAAGTAAAGCCATGAGCTTGCGAGGAGAGAGTAAGGTATCAATTATGAAATGTGTTCGTTACAGCCGGAAGCGTGCGGTTCCAATGGACATTATCAACCGCGGCAGTCGGAATTCTCTTCCGCGACATCCTTCAAGCTGTTCGAGTAACAGCAAGCTGGCATCACGTATTCAAAAGTCCGACCGCGACCTGGAAGACGAATTACTCTATGCACCTTTGATCAATGAGTTCATCGACCCTGACTCTGAGGAGAGCCAAGGCGACATGGAAGACGGTAGTCGGAGAGGTCGCCGTGGGAACGGCTTCGAGATGATGGACGAGTGCAGTGCAGCACTGGTCCTTATGAGTTTGGGAGCTTCACCGGCAACCCGACAATTAGAAATGCATGGTATGTAAAAGTATTAGTCGGACGGATGACGGCGGCGGCGGCGATGGCGATGCCGGTAAAATTCTTTGTTTTTATTCTGGGCCTGCGACTGCAAGTGCACACATCAAGCCAGCCAAGATTGCGGTGGCGCGAGCAGAGGACATTAAAATGGAGCCAGTTTATTCATAACGCCGTGTTTACTGATTGCATAACATTTGATTGACTGCCTCGCTGCGGGCATGCTAATATGATGTCGTAGTAGTCAAGAACCCACTACCTGGCGACATGTTTGAACGCTTTTCCTTGGCGTACTTGACCGACTCTACTTTTTTAATTGAAATTGAATGGCTGGTTGGGACAGACAGCGATTGTTCATTCCCACTAGATGGCGCTGCGCTGGAATTATGTGCGACAATTGGTTTGGTATATTCTTTCAGATGATGCTGGTTTCTCGAGTGCTTCATATCCTGGCGGAGGTTTTTCGTCTTCGTGGACCTCCGGACAGGACAACAAGTCAGGTGTCGCACAGTCGCAGAGTCTTCTTGATCAAGTTGAGGTGGGACGTCAAACTTCACCGGCTTCTCTGCATGATTCGACGACAGCCAGTTCTAGCGACGAGGGCATTGAGCTCGCCTCCATGCAGATTGATCCCTGCCACTTGGACCACGACTACTCGGCATGGGCGGAGCCTCCAGAGTGGACACAGAGCCCGGTTATTGAACGGCCACGAAAGCGACGAGTAGGTCGACCCATTTATCTTTGGACTTGGAGTAGAAATTTATGGAATAACACGTTGTTGTTGATAATTACAGCCATCAAACAGTGTCGTTACGTTCCAATGCACCTGGCCCAAGTGCCAGCACATGGAACCTAGTCGGACCGGCATTAAGCGGCATATTCAAAATATTCATTTCACGTATGTATGCACAAACCGCGTAGTCTCTTTTAAAGTGAGTCCTGCTTTTTTTACGTTGCTCTCCATTTTAGTTCTGCGGGTCTACCGGCTGAAGATTTGGAATTCTACTATAACGAAGTCGACGTGGATGAGGAGAAGGAGGGATCAGCCATGTCATGGGCGGCATCGACCTCCTTTTCGGAGAGTAAGAGCCGAGCACATGCTGCTTCCAATGAGCGATCCGGTCGACATCGGCATCGTTCGGCTCTGTCCGTCTCATCGGATCACAGTGGCCAGACCAGCACTCATTGTCATTCTCTGGCTATCCCAAAAGCCATCAACATCCCTCGGACTAGCAAACGGCACGACTCGGAATGGGAATCAGTAAGTTTACTGACGGTTATGATTAATCAATGGCTATGCAATTTCATCCTCCTTCCCTTCCTTCTCTCTGTTATAACAGGCTTCGGCGCCTCAGTCTGCCGCCAGTCCAGGCCTCTCGGATGGATTCAGCACAGTCAGCTCATCCTTTGGCAGTGGGATTAGCAAGAAGATTCGCGACATTAAAAAATGCCGCAAAGTGTATGGAATGGACAATCGGGAAATGTGGTGCACACAGTGTAAATGGAAGAAGGCCTGTACTCGCTTCTCTCAAGAATAGAGTGAGCGAGGCCAGATGGCGGCCAGGAAGGAGAAGAAAGAGCATCTCCCTGTCTCGTCTCCCAGTGAAGTGAAGTGAAGTGAGTGCTCGCCGTGTTTGTTTATTCGATTGGACTCGGACACCCTGCTCAGGGACAGTTATGTAACAAGGAAGATGGTACTTGCCTTCGGTCTGCTCTCCCCCTCTCCCTTTCCCTCTTCCTCTCCCAGGTTTCCGCTCCTTTCGTCACCATTTTTTGACTTTGGCCTGGTCGGTGTGTGATACATTTGGTCCTGATGATGGACTAGCAACGTCGTCTCCATCTCGCGCATCCCAGCCGGTGCACAAAGACTGATCTTCATTATCAAGATTTCAAGCATAGACTGTGCTAGTATGGCTGTCCCTGTTCGCTCATCTCGATAAGTGTCTCTTCCAGACAGCCATGCGGCATTTTAGCTTGACTTTATTCCGTATATAATAAATCTATTTCATCAATACCTTTTGTTGTGCCGGTTCTCGTTTCAAAGTTCAATCACACTGCCCTCGACGATTGTAGTATTCTACTTATAGTTTTAATTTTTTTTTACACGGCAACGTGCGGATCTCTGTACATGCAAATAAATATTGAAGTGCTCCTTATCTATCCAGTCTGTATTAGGGCCAACTAATACCGATGGGCTGGTAGTGATAGAGCAAATGGATCCAGTTTTATCATCAAGGGATTGTGTCCGTCAAAAGGAAGACATCCATATCATGTAATTAGAGAAAAGATTCAAATTTGAGCAGTCAAAGTGTGTTTTTGAGGTTGATTTGAATTAAACTGGCGTCATCCTCCAGTCAACTTTTCGGCCGGAAGAACTCGATGAAGAGTTGGTTCGGTGGAAGCGAGGAGCCCGCCCAGTAGTAGGCTGGGTTATATTGGTATGGTCACCAGCGGATCGAGTTGAAGCGAGGTCTGCTGAGAAGGTCACTTGCCGTGCTGTTGTCGTTGGCACCATTGCTTGGTAGAGATAACTGTTGTCGCCCTTATTTTGATGGGATGGATCCCTTGACTTTGGAACTAGCGGAAATGGCATTCCATAGGAATGACTGTCGTATGAACAGTCGATATGATTGCCGTGATAAATGTCCTGCGAGCGAACATCCAGATCTGGATTCATGCTGGTCATGAATCGTCGACTCATTGATGCTGGACTGACATTGGCACTGAGTGAGCGCGGGTGAGGAGGTGAGGACTGCGGTTGTGTAATGCGTCCGTTCCACGTTGAGCTGTTGTAGGTTGGTCCGTCTCTGTGATTAGCGGACTCTTGTGGCCGAACTGCATGGCTATTCCTGAAGGACGGGTACTGGGCAAGAGAGAAGGAAGACTGACTAGGATTTAGCTGACGTTCATGTTCCTCCTGTCGGCGATCCTTTTCGGCCCAGTGCTGATTGAACCGGGAGACACTCAAGTAAATCAAACTGATTCCTCCCAATTCTTGACAGCAAAAGGAGATGAACAGCACATAGAGAGAGAAGCCGTAGAATCTCGTGAATAGTGGATCCCCGTCGTCACCTTTCTCTTCCTCCTTGTGCTCCAATTCCTATTATCGATTCACAATTAATGTCGTAGAACATACTAGTACATACATAATGGGGAAAGGAAGGTACGCTCGCGTTTGCGCTTTTGAGCGCAATAGGAGCGAGACCAAAGAGCTCGAGCGGAGGGCGAACGCTGTCCAAAAAGTGATCATTAAAGAAAATGATTAATAAGTATCGAAAAAATTTTAAAAATTAAGCGATCAATCAGGTTTTGAGACTATTGTACCTTCTAGCGCTGTATTTCCTTTGGTTGACTAATTTAGAATATTCGCCCGTCCCAACTCCCCATCCAAACAATCGATCACTGGATAATTTCTGCATTTTTTTGGTTCAGCGGTTGCAAAATAGGTGATAAACCGAACAGAACGGTTAGGTTTTCTTTGCTCGCTCAGCTAGTCAGAATAACATTTCAAATAACCTAAATTTTTTGGCAGATTTGACATCTTAGCTCTGACGAAAGAAGAGTAATGTGAAGCTAGCTTTCTAGATTGTCTATTTTTTCAAAAGACGCATTTAATTTGCTGAAAAATGATTTAAAATTTTTTTCGCTAGTAAATTCAGCTGTGTTTTTCCCTTTCAAATTAAAATAGATTGAAAATATAAAATAGAATTCGCATTCAAAGAATTGAGAGCGCAAAAAGAGCGCCAGCGCGAGCGTTGAATGGCGAAAGGGCAGAGAACGCGAGCGAGAGTGCGAGCGCTGAATTCGAGAGCAAAGCATCTCTTTTGATGATTGATATTGATATCTATTGATATAGATAACTTACTTGTATGACATAGGTGATAAAGAGAATAATGCAAGTGAAAGTGCAAATACCTGTTGAAAGTGAGAGAAAAAGAGGTCTATCTTTTCATGCCTTTTTTATTCCTCATCGAAAGTCTGCAAACCTGCCAAGATGTAGATTATTCCTGTTATGAAAATCCAGATTTTCCGGCATTTGATCAAAGCATTAGTCACTAGGCCGATAAGCGTTACTGAAGCCGCCGAAAGTAAAGATGGCATGGAAATTATCGTGGCGTCTATAATTGCAATCATTGTTTAGAATTCTAGGAAAATGTGAACTTGCCAAACGCCATGACTTACAAAGAATGCACGTTGTTGCATTTCTTGGGTCCACATGAGAGTGGTCGGGCAGTTCGTGTTCGATCCAAAAACAGTCCGGTTCTTGATGAGCTGCAAAATGAATGGAACTGTTTATCGATACTGTACAGTACATACAGTATATTGGCATCGATATTCTGAATCCTTATGTTGGTACTTTGAGACATTATTGTTTTGTACAAATATTTTCATGAGAGAGCGAACATTGGGGAGACGTACCGTCTTCATGGCAAAATATCCACATTCCGGATATTGTATGACGTGTTTTGTATGAAGTGTTCCTCAACTTCATGCCAGA
Source organism: Hypsibius dujardini (assembly GCA_001579985.1). NCBI lineage: Eukaryota > Metazoa > Tardigrada > Eutardigrada > Parachela > Hypsibiidae > Hypsibius > Hypsibius dujardini. The sequence goes on along the minus strand of LRSR01009352.1, from coordinate 22,962 downwards.
ACCGGTAAGGGCAATGTGGGCTGGATGAGAGTGATCGGGAATACGTTCCTCTGTCAGGAGCCAGTTGTCGGTAAGAAGGGCCGTAAGGAGGCATGCGATGGCACAGGTATTGAGCAAATGACTTATAGCACTAATTCTGTTAGCATTGCAGCCAAACATCGTCCAGCCGACGGATTATTTATATTCCAGCAAAAACGCCTGGAGCCCAATTTGCGTTCATTACATTTACTAGCATATGAGCAACAGCAGCCCTTTTCGTTCTGACCGAACTCACAATGTCGGCCAACGAAACCAGCCGCGTACTTTGGCATCCCGCGAAACAAATAGCGTGATTGGCAATATGCAACAGGAACAGGATGTGGCAATGCTGGTCAGATATAAAAGAGTCAATTAACCTACACCGACCTGCATGAGAGATCCATCTCAACGTCCAGCAAATGCCTTTCGCGATGACTTGAAAAGGTAATTATTAACGGACATCAACAGAACGAAAACCTTGTTTTAGTGTGTAGAAGGCGAAAAACAGTAGCTGGAATGGAGCTGCCATACTGTGCATTTGTAATATTAGAGTGGCCTGGCAAGCGGTGGGGGCTCTTCGTTCGTTCGTCTTCCTAGAGAGCTGAGAGCTGTACAATTCGGCGAGCGAGAACGCCGCTGTATAGAGTCATTTAGTCAGACTCAGGATGGGATTGAGCGCGCACATTTGCCTCCTCTAGTGATTTCCCCATCAATCCATGACGAGGAGCGAGCGGGAATGGAAGGAAGAGAGAAAGAGAGAGAGAGAGAGGAAAAGGAGAGATGAGAGGAAGGAAAAATAGAGCATCCAGCGGAGCTGGGTTTTGCGTCGCCGGCAATCCTCCTAGCGGGGCCGGCTGTGCCTGGCTGCTTAACTCTCCACTCAGGAATTGACTGGGATGGAGATCAAATGTTCCTGTGAGGCCTGAGCAAGTCACTTTTAATTGAATGAAGAACCAACAGCGCTTATTGAAACGCAGAGATGCACTGTGTCGCCGTGTTTAGAGTTTCAATTTGTTCGGGGGATCAAGACCAAGGCCGGCCGGCCTGCCTAAATGCTCTATGCGAAACCGAGCTCTTCACATTTTAATGCACCATACACTATGTAATGTACACTATAACATACTCATAACCATCTGGGCGGCTCAAAAAATATCCTGCCCCATTCAAGAGTATTTATGACATGCAGTCGAGAGGGGAAAAAGGAAAGACGAAAGCTCTTCCAAATACAAACTCTGCTCTTGGCAACCCTGTTGTGATGCCTTCAGCTGCATGATGATGGACACAAGGCATGCAACAACTCCTGTCTAGGGTCTTCTTCACGCCCACTGGCCCCACTCTGGCCAACAATTTCAATCCGTTATCAAGTTATAATGTTATAACTTGTTTGAGACAAATAATAATTGGCAATATTTTGGGCAGAAAATTTTGCTGGACGAAAAGGTATTATTGTATTATTGTATTATTGTAGAAAAGTTATTATTGTAGTACTACGAATACTCCTTAATTTATAGTTGGTATTTGGAACATGTATTCAGCGAATACCACCCGGATCCAGTCTTCCCGGACTAGTCTACTGTACATTGAAAATGTCGTTTGTCGTTAGTAACCAGAATTGTTTAGTTGCGTTGCATGATCGATACAAAGTACGAGCCAATCCAACTGGTTTGGTTTACTGGATTCCGCTGAGCAAGCTAAGGCCGTATCGACCTACTTGCCCGAGAGCCAACATACCAGTTTTCGCTGCAATTCCACGGGGGATGCTGTAGGAATTAGGCAACGATCGCCGTCGCTTGCTTCCATATATATCCTTCCAGCTTCTGCTCTACGTAGGTCGCAAAATCCGCAACGCAAAATCTTTCCACTAAAAAATAGCGCGTAAAACCTGGAAAAGGTCTTATAGTAAAGAGAGAAATCGATACCGTGGGCAGTCACATTGATATCGAGAGAACCAAAGGAACAGCCCTGTGTCGTATGGACCGATTTAACAGGGACGTTCGCCGATTTATCCAGTCACACTTATAAAAGGAAATCCCACCGACCAAACACTAAATAAAATGCAGATGATTATTATTACTTGATATGCTACTCTTGAAGATGCAAGGGGATTTTTAAAAAAATTAACGGAAGAAAGCCCAGTGAAACATGGCTTATTTGGCGACTGGCGAGTATATCTCACTATAGCGTTTGATGACCGGTGTGCGTGGTATGCCAAACTTGCATAAAAACAATTGTAAAATCAAATTGAAACAAATTGAAACTCTGCTCTTGAGTTCAGAACATATCCCAAATAGAGATTAGCGTTCGCGTAGTCGACAGTCACGTGAGGGACCTCCGGGACCTCTGGCGTCGGTCTCCAAAGTTCGTCAGCTTGTCTAATCAAAGGTTGCTAATGATTTCGGGCTGCTCAATTGCGTCAAACAGCTATATAGGTACGTGAGCCGTTCACGAGATTAGCTTGATTAAAAATCTCGACACAGACAATATAAAAGTCGACATTTACTACATGCAGAAACAAAATCTTTATTCCATTGTTTAGAGTATCCTTGGAATCGGTAACAATGTCTGACAGCCGCTGGATGCAGTGTTGGGTGGGATTGGTGTGTGGAATGGTGCTGTTTCGTGGTGAGGGACACTGCCAGCCTACTGGTGGTTCGTCGTTATTCCAAATTGCCGCCAATTCTGCAGAAGCTCCACCAGTAAGTATGCCACACTTAACTAGCTTAAGAAGTCCGCATGGCAAGGCACCATGGTGCGTCCTATACTTAATGCTATACTTGCAGTTCCAAGTTGCAATGAACGTTCCAGTGACTCGAGGACTAACGTCCGATGCCCTGCTGGATTATATCCTCAACAAGCAATCTTACCAGCGCCTCTATAACTCCGTGGCCGCCCCACAACGACAGGTATGGAACGCTAACAAATCAAATCTAAGCGATACCGGGTCATACCAACCGCGACTATTGCTGTTCTTACCTTAACATTTACATTCTCGATCAGTTTCTATTTCAAAGGATTACTTCGTTTGTATATGTAGGCACTTCTTCAACAGGCTCTTAGAAAGCGAAACAAATATCGCCTCTGCTCTGTCAATGCAGTAGCTTGCTTCGGGAAAAGGTAGAGCAAGTGACCAGTCCCAGTCAACGTCACCTAATCCGGAAAATTCGGACGCTCCTCTTCAGTAGGATGGGCAACATCACTCAACAGACAGCAACAGTAGCAGTAGCGCGTTCATCCTATTTTTAATTCGTATCTTTATCTAATGTCATCAAGCATATGTAATAATAATTACAGTCAGTAGTTGTTACTCAGCCCACTTAACTACTCATATTCATCAGGCGCGGAATGCATTGCCATTCTAAGCGGAAATTCAACGGTAGCGCGGTCTGTAATGAAGGTATTGTTCACTTAAGTATATCAACCCAAGAGTACAAATTAAAATGTTGTAAACATCAGTTTGCGCATCTGTTAAAATCAAGACACTTTCCGGGCAAGGAGAAGCTCTAACTAACATGGCTGAAGAAACGTGCAAAGAACGATTTTGATTAGTGAAAAATACTATTCGCTGTGAAGGAAGGCTGGACGCGCCTACAGCGGCATGCAGTTCGCGACCAGGCAGAATAAGGCAACAAAGACTTCAAGAAAAGGTCAACTAATGACGGCAAGGATTACTTGACCTTTTGCAAGTTTCAGAACGCTGACGGCTTTTTCGTGCGTCGCTCCCTCAAGCGGCTCCCCATTCACTGTGCAAGGAAAGTTCCACGTATTACAAATTGGGGACGTATTAGTCCAACATCCGAAAATATTAACTGAAATAACTCAATGCTTACCAGCTACAATTTGGTCCCCACGCTTTAGTCGTCCTGAGGAAAAAATAGCAAGTGCATGTTTTGAAAAGCTGTTGTTACTGTAGTAAAGAAAAACCTCTTACCGTCCTCAGCTGCGGCTCCTTTTCCAAAGACTGTTTTTACATAGATTGGCAAATCACCGTGGGGGGACCCGGATCCGCCCACCTAGAAATAACAAGGTCGATTAATTCATTTTATAACAGAAGCGGTCATCACTATCATCCATCCGCGTACAATCGAAAATCCGAGGCCATCGGGACCGCGTTGCAACGTAATGTTCCTCACATCCGGTGAAATCTCACTGCAACCGTAAAGGTGTTTTAACTCCACATACATCGTCTTTGCGCATCTTAAAGTCTTCCAATAAAAATGAAACTTACCTCGCTATGCGAGACTGGATCTTGGCTTCCTCGGCGTCCGATAAGACACTTTTACGAACGGCGTCAGAGGCGCGACGAACCGTCATGGATATTCTACCAGTGAGCTGCTTGATCTGAGCAGTCACCTCACCCTGCGTCATGTTCTCCACAGAAATGTCGTTCAATCGGAGTAAAAGATCTCCAGTCTGAACCAGGTTACACACGGCAGACGAATCTGAGATCTTGTTGAATGTTAAATTTCCCTTGCCACCGCTTAGCTGGAATCCTAACGGGTCACTAGATTGCCGGAAGAATTCGATTGTTAGGAGACCGTCTGCCGAGGGTTGAGAAAGGTTCTTCTTGGTGGGTTCTGGTGCGGGAGGTGGAATAATTGAGATGGAAGATTCGCTGTCCTTGGTTCGCTTGGAAACGGTAGTCTTTTTCTCATTGGAACCGCTACTGGAGCGTCGACAATGCTTTCCACCGCCACTGTTCCGGAGTCCTGTTCGCAGTCGCTGTACTTTGATGTGAACTTTACCCAGCGGTGCCATCTTGAGAATAGTGGCGGCATCTTCTTGACCTACAACGTATCACAACAAATGTGTAAGAAAAGATACCGTCTGTCAAGACACTTGATTCTTCCGACTTACTGGCTTGACGAGTGTCTTGACCATTCACTTCCAAAAGCCTATCAGAGGCGTGCACTTTGCCCTCACTCTCGCCGCCCTTGACCACCTCGGAAACGTACACACCTTCTTCAGTGGGTCGCACGACAATACTCAAGCCCAACCCTTTCCCTGGCCGCTTGACCAGTTCCAGGTCCAGAATCTGGTAGTAATCTTCATCGCGCATGCTACTCTCAACGTCGCGGATAATTTTAATCTTGACCGAAGGACTGGCGCCTTTCATCAAGGCATCCATTGCCTGGTTGACGTCGGTAATACGGGAAAAGTCCTGGTCGCTGATGGAGACGATGCGATCTCCCACAAGCAATCTTCCATCCGACGCGACTAATCCCTCAGGGAAGACTTCTCTAATTACAAGAGGAGCATTGGAGATGGGGAGGGCGGCAAGTTTAATTCCTAGTCCCATCCCTTTTGGTCGCTGAATATCAATCACCATTTCTTGATCAACCGGACGGCCGTGCTGTTGCGGTGGAGCCAAGGTCGAAGCTCGTGACGAGGACTCGGTGCTGAAACTGGCTACGGAGCGGCCTCCTCCCGAGACAGGACCGGTTCCTTCTCTGCCCACCACGTGACGAACGGTACGTGTGTGTTCAAACGGGCGTCGGCTGATTGTCAAGACAATTTCCTGATCCGCCTGGCACAACCGTTCAAGAGCCTTTTCGTATGGAAGGCCAACCAAACTTGTTCCATTGACAGCAATGATCTGCAATAAATGATATCTATGATACGACAGAAATGATGCACAGATGAGAGCTTTGACTGACCTGATCACCAATTTTCAGCGTACCCTCCTGAAACGTCAGTATAAGTCAATAACATACAGTATTCGGAGAAAAAGGCTATCTTTATAACTTAAATTCTAAATAGGCTATCTTTTAATGTTACCTTGTCAGCCGTGCCATGCAGTGTTATTGTTTTAACGAATATTCCGTCCTTTATTTCGTCATGACCCTGAGACACTCCAAATCCCAATCCACTCGTACCCTGAGCACAAGGAGGACAAACAATCAGTACAACGAATAAGGAAGTGCGAGATGGGGGGGAGGGAAATTTTATGTTATACACGAGTACCTTGAACAGATGCGCGGTTTTGATTTCAGGAATCTGGTCACGCTCGTCCGTCTCTTGGATGCCGGCTTCCTTGGTTGGTGCCAAAGCGGTAACCCTTCCGATTGCATTTCCCAAATCGACAGGGGCTATAGAGGGTGAAAGGCGCTTCCCGTCTGGCAGAATACTACCGTCTGTGGCTGGAAAGGCTCCTTCACCACCAGGTTGTAATGCCATATCCGACAAGGCGGCTCCGCGTCGAAGCAGCGTAATGCGATACGTAGAGTCCTTCAAATTCTTGATTAATGCACTGGCGTTTAGATGACTCCGCCCCAAAATGACCACGTCGTTTACCTGGACGAAGCACATGAGTTATGTATATACCAAGACTCCCTGCAAAAATATCTATATATTTGCATCGTACCTCCAAAATTTCGTCCCCCACAAGAATTTCGGAATCCTTCATGACTTCATCGTCGACTGCATAGACAAAGACCGACATCTTCTGGCGGTCTTTATTTCCAACTAAAGAAATGCCTAGTCCGGAACTGGACCTTGGGACCACCAGCTGGATCACTTCTCCAGACATGTGAGAATACCTTTGGCTGACGCTTCCTGCAGAAATTACCAAATAAAAACACGGTTATACAACCGAATATATTTCGTGGGTCACTCTCAGATTTACTACTTATGGATCCGTCAGATTCTTCGATGGAAGAAGCTTTAGATACAGACGTGGAGCTGGGCGCACTAGCATTCTCATTTGATTGAATTTTGGACGGAGGAGCGGTGAGAAGAGGCAAGTCAGCTGAATCGTCACTGGTAGTCATGGTCGCATCAGCAAGGTCTATTCGCTCATGGGTGGTACATTCAACGAAAGCTTTTTCATGAAGAGGTGACACGATCGGACCAGTGTTCTGATTGTTCACGCTTGAACTGATAAGACTCTGGATGAGAAAGGTGACCGGAGATTCGGCGCTCCTGATCACTTCAACGGCGTATTCATGCGTTGCCTCGCGTAAATTTTTCCCGGCAACCTGGAAAAAAAGCAAGTTCTGTCGGTAGAACGAATTCGAACAATGTGGAATTCGAACAATTGCTTTTCAAAAACTATCTACCTCCAGAATGCGATCACCAGTCCGTAAGGTCCCTAAAATAAAGCGACTCAATAAAACGTCAACCGTCAACCAATTACTAGAACATAGGCCTGCCTGAGTGACAAACCTTCACGCCCAGCCGGACTGTCCGCTAGAACTTGTTTCACGAAGATTCCGGTCACGGTTGTTTCAGCTGCAGTCCCGTTGTACATCTCCACCTTGCCACCAACGATAGAAATACCCAGGCTTCGGTTTGGCTCCCTCTCCATCCTGACATGCCGTGCGGGACCCCAATGTCGGAGCGCTATCATATTAGGCAAAGTAGCCATGTGGTTGGTCTCGTCTACCGCCACGTCTACGTTGACCTCGCTGGCCATGTCTTCAGACAAGAAGGCAGGCGGCGGAGGGAAGGCAGAGTCTTCGTTCCGCGGTTCAAACGTACTACTCTGTGTTATCTGTAAGAGAGCCCAAACATCATTACAACTTGACTGGCCTTCCTAAGTGGAGTTGGGAAGACACCTACACATAAATAAATAACATGGCAATTGACAGACAGTATGCGTTAACTTACTGGAATGTCTTCTTCCGATGACTTTTGGTAGCTGTGGAGATGTCGGTCAGTTGCAGGAGATGGTGTTGAAGGAAGCGACTCCAAGGACGGCGAGTGAGATTTTTCTGAAATTGTTGGCTGTGCCATGGCGAGCAGCTTCTGACCAAAGTACGGAGACCTGCAAATTAAAATCAACTGCAGATCACATTTTTCCAACTCCCTAAGATCGCAGAATTTGCAAGTAATTATTCTTGTGCTTTAAAACCCTATTGTAGACCTATTGTAGCCCGTTACTCATGTAACGGTGTAACCTGTTGTATTGTAGCCTGTTACTCGGAATCTACATTATTGCCAAAAACAATTACGAACGAAATATTAAAACGAGTCGTTGGCAGTTGACGCACTCTTACACTCAAAGAAATCAGCTCTTGAAGATAAATAAAAATGTCAGGATAATTCGCCGCTTCTCTGATTTCGACCCTATTGAGTACTTGCCTCTCAGTAGGGGTGAGACTGGTGGTTGCAATAATACTTTTTCATCTTGCTTAAAGTGTGAAAAAACTGACTCACCTGTAGTATTTCGGGAATATCCTTTTCGATAAAAAAACAACAACATTTGAGTTAGATTTCCACGTCTCATTTGTCTCAAAGGGCAAATAAAAAACACAAGCTATGTACAAATAACATAACCAATTTGAACAAGGGAAAGGATTTGGGTATACAATTATGACTGGTGGTCAAGGATAATAAATTCAAAAGCTATCGATTCAAACCAAAAGCAATGCGGCTTAAAATACTACCGAATAATTTCAGTTCATACGAGCAGACACCAGTACAGCAGTCAAGATGGAAATAAAATGAACATCTCATGCGTCTTTTAAGGTATGTTCTCGTGCAGGTGGGGAATAGATGTACAAAGAGTATTCATGCAGCAAAATTGCTAACCATTCGAGCAAGCTCATTGTATTTGCATTGGATGCCCTACCTGGGAGACGTCTGATCGGGGAATGTCGAGTTCTCGGCGTGCTGGGAATCAAATTCGTCCATACTAGAGCGCCTTTCCGCTCGAGCGGCTGCTTTTCGATGAACTGCCGCATCTTCGGCAGAAATGAATGAAATACTGAAACATTAAAAATCCTCTCTTGTTATTTGTGCAAGTTGAAGCATTCGCTCAGCAGAACGTGCGTGTCCAAATGGGCTACAGAACTAACTAGTCGGGAAGCTTCGTTTATCAAGCGGGAATTCATTTACCACCAGGCCACATAAACGGCCTAAATTGTCTACTCAACTGGGATGTATGTAACCTTGTACTAAACAAACTTTTGACAAAAATGCCCCTAGACTCAGCTCGTACCTGACATCCCCGTTAAGAAGCGATGCTCGCCTGATAATAGTGTGAGCCTGGGCTCGCACCACTTGTCGGAGGGATTCATAGTTGACGCTGGTCTGCCACAACAACGAACCACAACGTTCAGACAATGGAAATTGCAGACACGACAAAAGCTAAGACACTGCAACTCACTACGTAATCATTAACATGAAGGCGGCCATCGCGGGCCAATGAACTGCCTGGCTGAATCAGTTGCACGACACATCTACGAGCAACAACGTCTTGCCAGGTTACTTTGCTTACAAGTAAATTGACAGTCAAACTTACCCGTTAATTCCTTTTTCGATAACATCGATTTCGAGACCTGGGAAGTAGCAAACCCCCAACATACATTTTAGTATCCCACAACGGAACTAAACCGCATTCTCTTACCCAAGCTATCGCCAGTGTGCCGTACTACGATGGTTTGGTCGAGAACGGGAGGAAGAAAGGATACGTCGGATGCCCACGATCCCGGCATTAGACTCGGCGAAGTCATAGGCGACCAACGAGGAGAAATTAATGGAGTCGAGGTCCGAGAATTTGGCGACATTGCGCTCCGCTAAGAATGGGATAAGCAACAAATGAAATATGCTTCGCTCAATGCAATCAATCCAATCAGCAACATAAACCGACATACATACCGTTGAGGAGCTGAAGCTAGGCTGGCCGGGAAAGTGATCTCGAACAAACGAGTCACCATGGCTTGACTGACGATGGACAAGATCTGGCGCCATCTGGACATTAAAAAATAAACAGCGTAACTGAATAAATTCAAAAGATTAGAATGAGCATCGGATGCTGATCGTCTTCTTATGTATCTTACGTGATCGAAGGGTGTGTTTTGGACGAAATCACCGTTACGATCAACCATAATACCACCAGTTTCCGTCGGTGACAACGTTGCGGACGGTTTATTGGTCATCTACACAACCACCAAATTCATTAGCGAACATCCGTTAATGACGTCAGCAATTTTTATTAGGCGATCCAACACCCTCCCCCCTCACGTCAGAGATCGTCAGAATTTTTGTACTGTACTGTCGCGTTAGCTTCGCGCAACAAACAAATCATTTTCAGTATATACTGCCCGGACAATAACACACGGAGTGGGGGGGAAATCGCCTGGGGCGGTGCTATAGTGCGCGAAGCTAACGCGACATTACAGTACTGTAAAGTCCCGACCCATCCGTGGTACTTTTTGGACCCCCGCCCAGTATATCAGACCCGGTAGGCCAAAACAACTGTTACGCTTCAATCGATCAATCAAACGCTTGTTTCTTCCCAAATCGCTGGGCGAAAATTCAAAGGGTTCTTTTTCTTTCCTCTTCGGTGTAGCGATTACGACGGCCCAATTTTTTTAAAAAATGTAATAGGAAACGCAAAAAACGAGCACGAATCAATGAGTCGACCGGAGAAAGGAAGGATGAAAACTGTAACTGTGAACTGCTTACGCAATCTTGTGCGGTCTTATGGTTCGCACATCTCTGAAATCAATCAAAACGATCGCTTTTACTGTGTGATGACGTAACACCACGGATGGGTCGGGACTTTACAGTAACACCCCTTAGATCTTCAGTTTCTGACGTCAGAAACCATAGACCCCTTCCATCACAGAAAAAATGTTAAATGTGTCTTTATCACTCCAAATCGGGCCTGTCCTCCACCAGTTCTGGTTCGCGCACCGGTAGCTCTCTCGTTTGGGAATTTCAGGGCAAGAACTAACGAATGCATCATTGAACAGCTGATACGGCGTGCTCGCTCTCTGTGAAAATTTTCGCTCAACAGCACGCACATAGCCCTCCAATCAAATTTCACTATACTATTTGAAATCCTTATCCTCACAGAGCTTGCCGGCATTTTCAAGGGATGTGTAATGCTAAAAAAGATTCCAAAATTGATCATTTCTAAGCCTACTGGGTTCCCCAAAGTTGACGTCAGGACGCCGACCTACCCCCCCCCATCCCATCCAGCTAGAGTTCGTCAGGTATTTTTCGCACCCCACCCCCTAAACAATACTGACGTCATTAGCGGATGTTTCCTTAAAAGAAACAGAAACGGAGATAAATTTAATCTTACCAGATATTCGTGATTTATAAAGGAGGTATCAGTTAATGGGAGCGGTTTAGCCACACCGATTTGGACGATTCCTCTTGGTGCGCCCTTCAAGATCTCCACAGCCCTTTCAAGACTGGTGTTCTCCAGCGAGATATCGTTCACCTATGAACCATTCGACGCTGAAATGCATGCTCATGCATCACAATGGGATCTTGGCTTACCCACAACAGCCGATCACCAGGTACTAGACGACCGTCTTGCATGGCGATACCGTGAGGCACCAAACTTCGAATAACTATCACGGTTTCTTCGGCATTGAGAGGGTCCTGATAGTCCTTTGATCAAAAGATAAACCTTGCAAATATTTTCAAAAACCAAAAAAGGGCGAGCCACTTACCAAAACAGAGAAACCCAGCCCTCGATCTCCTTTCGGAAGCTCGACGACGGTGGCTTCGTTAGACCACATTGACAAATCCGAGAGAGGTTCCAGTGAACGAGATCGTAGCATCTTAGAAACATCACCCATTTCCAATGACATCATAGCGGGCGTCATGACTGCCAGAGAACCGTCTGATTTGGCTTTAATCAACCGATCGGAATTGGAAATGGAGGATGGCAGGGAGACGTTAGGAAGTCGGTGAAGGGCTGAGCGTCTCTCGCTGTCGGAGATGCCTCCGTCACTGTCTGGTGTCGCTGACCTCGACACGACATCCGTCATGATTTGCCGTCTAGCTGACTTTTTCCGGCGGGCACAAACCATGCAGACATGGAGAGGGAGCTCTTTCAGTATGGCAACACACTCGCCTAAACCCATCAAATAGGGTTAGAACAAGTTTGAGGAATAATGCTATAGATTAAATTTGCAATAACAATACTTACTGTGATCGGTACCCAGCAGCCGACGGCCATTAACTTCGAGAAGTTCGTCTCCCGTTTGGAACATTTGGCTTTCTCCTACTGGACCTTCGTTGAGAATACCACGAATGTAATGATGTGGTCTGCGGGGAAGATTACGGGTTAAACTAAAACTAATATTTATCTATTCCGTCTAGGATGCATTTACAGTAATTTCATACCTAACATCCTGTCCCTTTTCTACATCCACAGTTCCTTCGAGGCTGATACCAAGACCTCCTCCCGTGTTTTGTTTGGTTAAATGGGCCACAATGATAGAAAAATCCGATCCCAGCATCTTTCTCCATCTCGCTTTGATTGCACTGTCCTCATCACTGCTGCTCAGCTCGCCGTTACGAATATCGAGATGCGCCTGGGTGGATGAAGTGGAACCGCGTAATTCGGAGGGAGCAATGGAAGGACTCATACCAGCACTCTCTGTCTCCTCGTCGCCTATCGTAACAAATTCGACAGTTTGATGAAAAATCATCAACTCGTGAGACAAAAATTAGTCTTACGGAAATAAGCTTCAAGCTGATCCCGTTTTCTTCCGTGCAGGTAACGAAGCAGTTTCAAGTGAATCGACTGGCCGGTGTTCTTTAATTTCTTGACGGCTTCTTGGTTTGAAAAGTTGTCCAAAGAAGAGCCATCAACCTGTAGTAACAGAGCATTAATACATTTGCATGTATCTGCAATTCAGTGGGTCTGAATCAACTTGCCTGTATGATTTGATCGTGAACGTGAATACGACCATCCAAGGCTGCGGCACTACCCTGGCTAATGCTTTTGACAAAAATCCCAGAGACTTCATCTGAAATACAACATGTTGAGGACCTTGATCGACAATACGACCTCCAAAAGATGGGGAATCGCTAACCTTGCCCGCCGACAAAACCGGCGATAGTAATGCCCAATCCGGTACTGTCCTTGTGAAGCTGTACATCAAACGTCTCAATTACGTCGTCCGTCTCACTGAGGTCGCTTCTTTCAGATCGAGGAAGCACTGACGTCCCATGACCAGCCGTCGCTAGCAACTCAGTAACGGAAGGACGACCCGGAGCACCGTTCACTGATCTGGGACTGGATGTCTAGATTAAGGCAAACAAAAACCTATCAATCAAGTTACCGCATTAGGATACCGTATCAGAACTCACAGAAATAGAATTTCTTGTCTCATGAGGAAAGGAAGGAATGCTCTGTCGTTGTGAGACCTCTAACGGAGCTTCGGGGGGAAAGAATAGAGGAACGGTCCCGGTCAACGATAGTCTACCGTTGTCGTGTACAACGATGTGCTCGTCTGGCTGTTCTATCGCATCCACGGAAAGACCAAGATTCCGCTCAAGAGCTTCTTTGTCATTGATGTCTCTGTCAAAATCAACGATTGAGACAAAATTCTGCCTATCTACTAGAGGAAGGGAATGGGCCGAATAGACAGAGAGAAACACTTACAGCGACTTCATCAAATAAACGCGATGTTCCATAGGAGCTAGCTCAATCATATTGTCCATGTCCACTGTTCGCGCTACTATCAGACGGACATTCGGAGGTGTCTGCCGGAGAACAGCAGCGACCTGATCGCTTCCCATTCCTCGCAGGGAGACTGCGTTGCAGTAGAGAATATGATCCGATATGCGAAGACGTCCATCGCGACTGAAAGCACAAGATTTCATTATTTCACAATCATTATTCTTTAAGAACGCTAATCCACATACTGGGCAACTCCACCGGGAACAATCTGAAAGATAAGAACAATATGTCAATCTTACTGTTAAATGCTGGCGTGACATACAGTCAATAAGTCAACATACCGTTTTGACTACCACTCCCGTGCTTCTTCCTCCGGTTATGCCGAAACCAAGACCCGTACCATCATTGGAAAGGTCTAACACCTCAATCTGAGCCCATTCACTGTTCAACTGAAAGAGAAAAAACCGCGGTATGAAACAAACAACCACGGAAACTGATAACAATGAAGTACAGTAAAAAAACTCACAACCATGTTGGTAGAGTCTCTGCTCTGAATAGCCGGTACGAAAAACTCTGGCGAAGAAGCCACAGCTCCGGCTGTCGTTTCGGGACCATACAAGGAAGAGGAGACGTTGCTCGAGAGAGGGGAAGACTGGATATCAGCTGGCCAGTCTGAATTGCCACTGAAGGATCCACGATCTGCAGACGCAGTCAAGGTAGAAAACGATTGACTGCTACGCCCCAAGATTAATTCGATAGCTCCAGAAGCCTGCTGCAGCAAAGGGAAAGAGTCATTAGCGTAGGACTATCGCTAGACAATATTATAAAAACTTATCACTTACATACCTGCAAAAGTTGAACTGCTTCTTTGTGGGAGAATGGTCGTTGAGGGTCGACAATACAGATGCCATTGATAGCTAAGATTTGATCATCTTCCTTTACATTGCCGTGCCTGTAAGAGCAATCAGGTAAATATGCTTGCTAAGATTGTGTGCAAGATTATCTCCACGGTTCGGGCATTGTCATATTTGCCTTGGTTGCCGTAATCTATTAATCAACGTGCAGTGAACGAGCTAAATCCGATCTCATGTCTAATAATAATTTTTCAGGAGCTGAAGTTGATTCATCTTCGGATTCGATGATCACGATACAGAGCGGTCTAGGCGTGTCTGGACAAACTTGTCTTTTGTGCATGTCCACAACCGCTTTCACAAGATGCTTTTCCACAGAGCGGACCCGGAGTGACTCGCGTCGCGTGGAACCACATCACATCACCCAGCACACGTACTCATCAATGCGTATCGATCCAGTGTGACAATCATCCAGCTCTCATTTCAGAAAGGATTCCATTGATAGGAAATGTGCAACTGCTTGATTTGGAGCAGCATCATATTATAAAGACTGCCTGCTATACAATCTCACTCACGACTCCATGTGCATGTGCAAGAAGGATGCAGCACGAGCTAGCACCCCAGTTCCTGGGCCTCCCTCGCCTCCTCACTCTCCCATCTCGTCCTGCCCTGTCGTTTCATCACAGTTAACTAATGAATAAAGCAACCAAACATGAATCTTACATGTCTGCGTCTACGCTCTAGGGCATGATGGTGCGGGCTAAGTAAACGAGTAAACGATCTATTCTCGGCGACCAAACACAAGTATCGAAATGCATCGCCGCAATTTTAAAAGCTCCCGCGATATCGAACACCAGTAATCAACCCCATACCGCGCCCATCATAAAAGTAACCATCAACCCATTCCTGTGCGACGAATTACAAATCATGAGAGAGTCGGCCGTACAAAATCATTTAGCCCTTAAACACCACCGTATATTGTTTATATCCAACCTTACGAGACAATAATGTATTGCGAGCCCCAGCCCGGACATGCACATGTACAGTACTTACCGACGAATCATAACGAAATATTTACATCTGCATGATGAATCCGTCGTCAACAAATTTATTAACTCTCGAAAATTTCAAGTTTTGTAGTAACAGTCATAACAGCTGCAGGTCAGACTGAATAATTGTAGATGCAGTTCTCCGACAACATTCGATAGTAGACCAAAGCAATCAGTTGAGCAAGATGAAAAAAGTGTAGCTATTTTAATACTGACGAGGTCGACCTGATGCAGAGCGTGCGAGATTCCATGTGAAGAGTGATAGATCCGCTCAATCTCCAATCAAAGAAAGTCTCGCGGATAAGGGTACCACACTTTCACTGGATCACATTCACATCCACATCCCTCCGGATAAGTCGCCCGCTTATCTCCAGAAACAGGCAGCCAACACACACAGAACAAAGGTACCCTCCATTACACGTGGAGCATTCTTCTAGCCTGTCAGAATCAACGACGAACTACGATGTCACACAAGAAAAAAGGAGGGAAGGAAGACAGACACACATGCAGGCACAAGCAAGAGGTATGTACCAAACACTTACACTACATCCTTGCTACTGCCAATTCCTCATCCAGCCTAGTCTCCTCGTCCCATTCTCTCACTTACGCGTCGCATCCTCCAGCTCAACCAAAACAGCCGCAGTAGAACCAGCGGATACGCAGAGTGAGATGAAACACGCCTGCTTGAGTTGGATATTTAGTTGACAAGAGCCGCGAGCAGACCGGCTCTATCCCTGGCTTACTCCTATCTCTCGCCTCACTCGCATCCGCTTCTTTTCTCCTTCCATTCCCTTCCCTCTTTTCGGATTGATTGGTAGTGTGCATCCTGCTCGGGTTGTTGCCTCCACTACAGTTCCACCACAGTTTGGCTTCCTCTGCTGACTCACTCACTCGCTCGCTCACTCCCAATCCTGGGCCCCCGGTATGCTCACATATACATACAGCTTTTACATCACATCAGACTGACATGCTACCCGACGAGGCCGAGCTCGTGAAACTCTAAAGGCACACCAACATGGACGTACTCATCACGACCGCACTGTAGATCGGTGTTGGAAACTGATTCAAACCGTGACGTAATACTTACGCATACTTGCTACTGCTCTACTTTTGTACTATCGATAATCAATGTCTCCTAGTATATACTCGTACTCCACTCAGTCCCTTCCCACTTCGAAAGAAACGGACAGTCTCGCAATACCATCAACATGACTGGACACGCCGGTATGATCGGCTATAGCAGTAGCACCTATTCATAATATCTCATCCCAGGTGAGGACCCATGGACGAAGGCATTCTCACAGGAGGGGCCGGAAATATCGTAAAACGACAGCTTGTTCTTTTCTTCCTTTCTTCTTACCAGTCTGCAGCGCCGCCTTTTAGGATATTCTGAATAAATATTCCACGTTCCCCGCCATCGACCATCAGTCCCGAAGCTGTGAATCCCAGAGTCCTCTCGCCGTCCTTAACGAGGCGCACCAAATGGATATCCGGATTATTGGACAAACGTCTCTCACGGAAATAGTCATCAATGCCTCGCTAAAACCAGGACAATCTCATGTCAATCATTTTTGTTTAGATATTAAAGAAAAGCAAAGCCTACCGACACATCTGACTTAATGGGGAACTTTGAGAATCCTTCAGAGTCGCGGCACCCGTCGTGGGAAGATTCCTTCTGTAATCAAACAAGCAAGATATGTTAAAACAAGGACCGATCCACCAATCCAGTGCCAACAAATGGTAGTAATCAGTTGAGCATGATTTGACTCCAGCCACAGTACAGAGGAACATCAACTACAGTACTAGTACCATCTGCTGCGGCGGCTGATTCCCTTCCTGTCTTGCAGCTGTTGTTGGGTTGCCGGAATTAAGCCACACATTTGCGGGGTAATCAGGTTGCTGTTGAGTAACTGGCTCCGCAGCAGATGTTGGAAGCAGCCGTAAGCCTTCTTGGATGTTTAAAATATCTCGAAAGACGGGACTCTCCAGGACACGAATAATCTTCTCCAGTTCATTGTCAACTTGCAGGCGGTTGGTTGCACGCAAGCTTTTCTGAATTTTCTCCAAAATGACGAGAGCTCTCTTCGCATCTGAAAGATGAAGAAAGATGCAACAAATAAGCCAGCCTCGCACGCCAGCATGATCCGCAGCTCCTACCCTGACTTGCTGTGGTCATTGTAACTGCAGAATCAATTGGAAGGTGACCACCGAGCTCTCACGTCACGTCATGTCATCCTCGCGACGGAATTCAACCTGCAAGCATAAAAAAGATGTATGCTAATCAGTCGGTTGGGTTGGCCTAAATGCATTCGTGAAAATATACTCTCTTTGCTACAAACTGCACAAAAAGTTCTCGCGTTCGTGAAGGTCTATGGCTCAAGACTAGTGTACACGTACAGTACAAGTTCTTCATTCGAATCATCATTGCGAGTGGCAACATTTTACTCGTTATAATCGGTATTACAACTCACCTTTCGTCTATACTACATATAGGTAGTAATGAATAAAATAATACTCGTGCAAGAAATGTACAGTTTCGTACCAACACACCAGCCACAAATAACCAACAGAAGATGAAAGAAGATAACGGGAAGATCAGGTAACTTAGAGATAATAATGATTGTTCTTTCTTCCTGCCAAAGTGGCTGTTTAAATAAGGCGAAAGGAAAGAATGGTGCCTGTGTGACGCCACACACACTTCCGATTCCGATGCACACTACTGTACTGTACTACAGTACTCGTGAGTCGTATACACTTTGTCTGACAGAAGAGCTACGTACACTGCACTGCAAGAAAGTTTGACTAGGCGCTTCACCACAGTTCACACGTCCAACTGGCTGCGAATAATCCCATTACACAAGCGACCTCTCCCTTCCCTTCCTTCAATTTCCTTGGGTACGAGTCGAGATGAGCTCCAAGTCCAAGCCTCAAACTCCGATGCAACACACAACCGTGACAGACAGACACGGCAGTAATAAGACGCTCTCCCTCCCTTCTCTCCCTCCCTCAGCATTCGCTTCCCCTTCCCGGCTCCTCCCATCAATAATGACAGTAAAATGTCGCATCCGCGTGAATAATAATAACCGACAACCTCATTGCTGTTTCATCCTGTGAAAACTGTTTGCAAAGTAAGGTGTTGTACTAGTGAGAGAAATATTGCACATGCAGACTGTAGAATCAATTTCAACTCTGTCGCATCAGTCCCATCTCATCACGATGCAGATAAGAAGATACACAAAAAGCGTACGAATTGAAGGGTGCGTAAAAAACCCTCGTCGGCCACAATTAAATAATAATCAACGCGCAAACTTATTGCGCGAAACACGGATAACTATTTGAGATTAGCGGAAATCAGCAGAGGTGAAAAAATAATGAATACTAGACATGGTACAACACTGTGTGTGTGTGAGTGTGTGTGCTCACTCAGCTGTGTGACGGAGGCGGGCTAAAAGCGTACAGTACTAGGTACCTAGCTTTAGGTCCTAGGATAACAAACATTAATAAACATTGTGCTAGAAAGAACCTTGATGCAAAACTGCCTTTCTTGTGTGAAAAGAATCCCCTATTAAATGATCGTCTCATGATTGTTTGATTTTGACCTGCGTTTCGTATAGTCAATTGACTTGGCAGAGCAGCGCAGAGTAGGGCGCACAGCCAGTGGCACGTACTAGGGGGTGGCAAGTGGGCAATTGCCCCCCCCCGTCCGAAATCGAAAAAGTGACCCAAGGGTACCCCCTGACGTTTTATAGATTAAAAACAGCAAAATCATACCAATGCTCCCCCCTTTTGATTTTTACTAAAATCTTGCCCCCCGTACCGGAAGGTCAAGACGCGTCTATGCGCACAGCGCAGTCTAGCACATCACCTCTCTCGCGCTTTCGCTCTCGTGAACTTTGGACCGTGCTGGAGGTTCAACGATTTCTACTACTGTAACTATAATTCTTTCTCATTACGGCTTAGGCAAAAAATGACTTGTTCTTTTTTTTAATTATCCTATTGTGGACGTGGACGTCAGCAGTGGTTTGTTGTACATTGATAATGATCTAATAACCCATCTCCAACCGGCCTGGTATTAATTGATTCCCGTTTCTTTCAATTTCCAAGACTTGCGTCTCAGTTTATGTATCAGTACTTACATGTACCGTACATGCCCAGGATTAGGAAGGACATTTACGCACTGAAAGATGAAGAGATTAAACTTCGCATATTGGAAGGACTTGCTAGGAAGGCGTGATGGTGGCAGTGTGCTTTTTTCTCGTTGTCTATCAAGTGTCCCGGCACAGGCACTTCGAACGCCTAATCAATCGATCAAGGTCCCGGTACCAGGACGAAATCTCATTGATCACTACGCTCACTTTAATCCCACTCCAATGGTAGAATTCTTTTCTTTCCATTCCTTCTTTCGCATAAAAATGGCTTATTATTGACATATGTGACACTTGATTTGCAGAGCATTCAGGCCTTTTTGGATTTTGGAAAGTCACTTCAAAGAAACGGCAAGACGTTCTGCGAAAAAGCCAGTTGCAACTTCCTCCGGAAAGAACTTCCGGTAAGATACAGTAGTAGCTTTTGCACCTCTACATGTACAAGTAATGTAACCATATTGTTATTTTGATTTGTTTCTAGGTTCGTTTGGCGAATATCATTAAAGAAATACATTTGTTACCGGAGGTATGATCTACTGCGTGTTGTATCATACTGCGCACGTCTAATATCTGATGTGTTCCCGATTGCGTTTTTTTGCCTTGCTTTTCTTCAACAGTCGTTAATCTGTCAGCCAAGCACGCAGATTGTCCAAGGGTGGTACGAGAAGAGCTTTGCCGAACTCATCACCTATGAACAGGCAGATTTGACCAATGATGCCATAGTCAGTAGGTAGGTACTAGGTTCAATGTATGTTCAAATGTACTCACCGAAAAATGAATGTCTTCTATCTTCTTTTGATTGCAGATTCACACAGGATCTCATCAAAATAAGAAATCGACATAATTTAGTGGTCGAGACCATGGCTCAGGTAAGTTGCTGTGTGGTCTAATTATTTTTTGTATTCCTCATACCTTCTTCTTGCTTTACTAGTAATCAAACTTGCTTTCTTACCGTGTATTGCAACAGGGTGTTGTGGAACTAAGCAGAGGATCGGAAGATAAACGGATCATGGTGGACAGCGTCACGCGAGATTCTATCCAGTATTTCCTTGACCGGTGAGAATAAAAATGTGCAAAACCTTCAGTCAGATGAATTGTGGATGTCTTATCCTAAAGCATCTTCATTCTCGCCAGGTTCTACATGATGCGCATCTCGATTCGCATGTTAATAAATCAGCACAGTAATATAGTCATTCCATCAAAGATGATATTGTTCAGAAACAAGAAGGAGACTTTCTTTTTTACTGTACAGCAATCTTGTTCGGAGGAGAGTTGCCATTTAGTGCTGGTCACGTTGGAACGATTGATCCCGAGTGCGATATTCAACTCGTCGTGGAAGGTTTGTTCTTTCTTTCTATACTATATATGACGGATTAGATAAAGAAATGCTTTTGCATTTAACCATTCCCCTGCTCTTGTAGATGCTTTCGCCAGTGCCAGATCCTTGTGCGAGAACTTCTATGAACAATCTCCAGAACTTAAGATGACCTGTATAAACACCGTCAACAGAGAGGAACCACTGAAGATTGTCTACGTCCCATCCCATTTGTTTCACATTTCGTTTGAACTATTTAAAGCACGGATTCTTCAAACACTGGACGGCAATGCTCCCGAACGAGTACTTATGTTTTGACAGTTTTTGATTAATTTCAGAATGCCATGCGAGCCACTTGCGAAAAGGGTGGTGCGAGCCTTTCGCTACCGCCGATTGAGGTGGTCATTGTCAAAACAACCGAAGACGTTGCTATAAAAGTATTATGAAGTCACATTTCTTTATGGTCTTCATTATTATCATCATGCCTTTTGTGCCTGCTTGCCCTTCAGATGTCCGATCAGGGTGGCGGAATCCCTCAGCGCAACATGCCGCAGTTATTCGGTGCGTTAAACTAACTGCTTGAGAAGTTAAGTAATTACATTACAGTATAACCTATCCTTTTCAGAGTACATGTTTAGCACTGCCCCTTCTCCCGTGGACGCGGGCACCAGCGTCAATGTCGTCCCAATGGTACGATTCTTTAGACAATCACATTCAGACTATCGATTTTTTCAATACGCTTCTAATACGGTCTAGGCGGGGTATGGATACGGTCTTCCTTTGTCCCGTTTATATGCCAGGTAAAAAAAGACATTATTATTATTAATATAGACATTATTTTTTGTGGTCAGGCAATGTTTTAGAATAATTAAAGTATTGCCTTCTTGTTCAGATACTTTCACGGAGATCTGCAAGTATACTCAATTCACGGCTTCGGCACAGACGCAGTAATTTATTTGAAGGTAGTAGCTACTTCTCAAGTGATGGACATTACATTTTTCAACAATTCTTTTCCCTTGCAGACTCTATCAGAAAGTGCCTCCGAGTTCCTGCCCGGTATGGTATTATTTGAAAACAGACAGGATTAAATTGGATCGTAGAGTTGAATTATCGAGAAAACAAATTCCCCTAATTGCATTTATATCTTTGCAGTATTCAACAAGTCGGTAATGAAGCAATACAGTTCCACAAGGACTCACGGATGGAGCTCAAGTAAATTTTCGCATTTAGTGGAGTGGGGATAGGTTAGGAGTCCATCCATCGCAGTCGAAAATGTAGAGAATATTTGTTCTATATGTCTTTCACATTAGTGCCGGTAGATTGCTCAGTATAATCGAGATATTATTTTATTTGCCAGAAGATAGTTTTGTCAATTTGGTTTGTTTATGCATGCTCGATCGGTTCTTGATAGGCACTCATAAGTAGTATGTACTAGTACGCGCTTGGTCGTGGCCACGAGAAATAGCCGTTGATATTCCTATAAAGAATTATTTACATCATATGATATTGGGCATCACAGGGAGCGAAGGAAACGGGAACGGGGACAAGCGAAACGCAGTCGCCGTTGGAAGGGTTAAGAGAGACAATAGTTAAAGACATCTACAAAGAAAATCATGTCTCGAAACAGACAAAAACACACAATAAGGCGCATCGTTAAAGGTCAAAGTAGTATAAAACAAGATTAAAAATATAGAGTAGATCATTAGTCGGAATTGAAGGGGCGGGGCACTCGGGCTGCTCAGCACATAACTCTAACGAAGAAGGCTCCATTGCCACTTGATGTTCCTTCCTTAAGCAAGACTAAGACTCTAGGATAAGGCGAGCTTCTTTGCTTTAGCGAAGACGCTAGTCATGGTTCTGGAACCGGCGCTGCTCTTGTTGCCGGCGTCGGACACTGCCGCAGTGGCCTCCTCTAAACGCATTCGCTCTTGCACCGTCTGGAACTTTTTGTGATTGAGAACGTCTTCCGGAATACCTTGAAGTTCAAACTCCGCAAACGTTTTCTATTAAAAAGGGATTTTTATGTACACGCCATATACAGGGCAAAGAGACGTAAATACAGTACCTTGACCAAGTGTGACAAACAGTTGACTTGGTACGGATGGAGTGTTCGATCCATTCGCTCAGTCAACCAAGTGCAAATAAGATTGATCTGGGATGTGTAGAGTTTCTCAAACATGGCCAAAATGAAGAGCTCATCGATAACTCGTTG